>CAJNIZ010002780.1:246095-263957 GCA_905231905.1 Symbiodinium pilosum
GGCATACGCATCAAGTCAAGGAGCAACTTGTTTCACAGAAGTTCCGTGATGGAACTTATGAAAACGATAGGCTACCAACGCACTTTTATCCACAACTTGATCACCAACTTGCCTTCTATTGCCGATAACTTTGTCAGCCCGCTGTTGTCAACGCAGTTTTCTCCACAACTGTTGTCAACACACTGTTGTGAGCGATCTTTGACTAAAACGCCTTGGTCCACTTGCTGTTGGCAAAACTTGCGTTCAGAAGTTGTGTTAGCGTCCTTTTGTAAACAGGCTTTGATCGATGATTGTTGTCAAGAACTTTGTCAACCGCTTTTAGCGTCAAGCCAACTAAAATCCTGCAAATCCAATCTCACCATAAGGCCCTTCAACAACAGGTCCCTTAAGCCCTGCATCTCCAAAGTCCCAGTCCTGAGTCCACGACCAAACGCGCCGTAGAAACGCTTCTAGGGTGTTACTCATATGTACATTGACACCTATACAGTAAGGATACATGACCTTCTCTGCTCCCCGGCACCACTCTCTTCTGAGAAGTCTATAACTACTACGCATGCCACATCTAGACCCTAAACCAAACAATGCTTACCAACATAAGGCATGTAACACGAAAAAATCTACACCACACAGCCCAATCCCCAAGACCTGATAACGCTCATGTAATTCCTGTAATCATCGAAAAAGAAGCACCCTGCTTGAACTGCAGGCGGGTCCTCATCAACGCAAGGCATGTGAGCCCCACACCTTGCAAAACACTGAGAGAATACCGGCAGGTGCAATGATGGTGGTAGCACTGCCGGCAACAGTTAGTAGCAATAACAGTCCTAGTCGTAGTCATAGTAGTTGTTGCTGTTGCTGTTGATGCTGTTATTAGTCGCTATACTAGCTACGTAGCAGTTCGTGAGTTGGTTAGGTATGATGAGCATTATCAATACTAGCAGCAGCAGTAGCGATAGCTGTAGCGATATCGGTAGCAGCCATAGTAAATTTGTTCGTAGCAGGAGTAGTACTGGTAGTAACAACTGCAGTGATAGCAGCAGTAATAGTAGTAACAGGCCCCCAGGCTATCACGCAGGCACCCAAACAATCAGAAGAAAAAGAAAGCTCAATGATTGCGAGGTAAAAAAAGAGCAATCTATTGCATGTACACAAGCACCACAAACAACACACCCCGAGGCAGCAGTGAGAAGACGTAGGACAACTAATTCAACTCAAAATTCGACATTGACTGCTCCTGAGCCATGTCTACAGCAGGTGCGGGCCGGGATCTACTTTGAAAATGTCATGGCAAGCAGAAGAAGTTTCCCAAATCTACCATGCCCTTCCCAGGGGAGAGCCTTTCTAGTCCGTTCTGGTTCCAACTCTTGCAAGCAACACCTGCTCCAAGATCCAGCGCGGAGCCTGTCACGCGGAAGTGCTTACAGGAGAGCTAGGGCTACCTGTTGGACAGCCTTGCAGTGCGAGGGATCAAGATGATAAAGTTTGAAAGCACACAAAAACTGCAAGCTCCCACACCCCCACGCTCTCGAGAAGGAAAACACTCTTAACCCGCCCTCCAACTCTGCCAGCTCTGCGCATAAGAGGTGGGTTTTCGATCAAGGTTTTAAATGTGGCTTCAAGACTCAGAGGTCATGCCTTGAAATTTGATGCAAGGCTTCTGGATTCTGATCAACAGAAGGCCTGTCCATGTCAAACTGGATTTGACTTGGGAGGTGCCTTTAAGTTTTCCAGCCTAACTACAAACAATACATAAAAGGGCTGTACAGAGCATTGCGTCAAAGCATCTCCCGTCGACCTATTAGCAGAGATTCAAAACTTGCCGCCCAAAAAAAATGAACCCTAAACTCCAAACCCCAAGGTGCATGGGACCCGACCCTGAATCGGACCTAGAACAGGTTTAGGGCAACGCTGAGCGGGGAAACCAGGAAGCAGGGTCTACAGCCACCTTACACCAGGTTTGGGTGTAGTGCTCGGATCCAAGGTCCTGAGCTCTTATCTTCAGGGTCAATCTTGCAACCCTTGCTCAGCGGCCATATGGTGCAAAGCGCAAAATAGTTTTTGGGCGGCTACAAACATTTATAACACCTCAAATGCTAAACCTAGAAGTCATGAGCAACTCCGTGCCGCAGCCCCTAGTCTTCTTACCAAGTCTGAAGCTAGACGCGAGCGGCCAACTTTAGAGGGCTTCACGGTAGCTGCCGTCAGGCAGGATCCGTCAAAATCACCACCCTCAATTTGAAGCTTGGAATCCTTCCCCTGATCTCTAAACACAGGCAGTCTTACTTACACCCCTTACTCCCCCTCCCAGATCGCTAAGCCCCAAAGCTTTCAGGCCCAGCCTCGGAGATCGTTCTGAAGATCTAAATACACCGCCTGGCTGTGTACCATCTTAGGGTTCTGGGTTTACACGAAGAACAAAGCTTTTGCTCATCCTGCTCCTCCTCCTTGTTACAACCCTCTCATCCTGTGAACCTTAATCACCTTAATTTTCTACGCCGTGAAACTGACATCCAAAAAACAAAACACCCAAGCTGACAGTTGTGCAGGGAGCCTCGCGAAGACCCTGGATGGATGAAACGTGCCCTGGCCCTGATTAGCCTTGACTGACTGCCACAGCTTCATTTTGGCTAAGCTGGGTTCGCCCCACCCAACCTCCACCTACGCCGAGACTGAACATTCCACATCGTCTGCAAAATCCCTATTTTCAGTCTCTGTCATTCAAACAAGGTCTCTGCACAATCCCTCAAATTACGACGCTTCAAGAAGCTGTGCTTCAACAGCAAAACCATGGCTGCGAGGACCAAGGCAGTCGACCAAAGAAGCCTGTGAGAGTTTGGGTCTCAGGGCTTTTCCGGCTGCCCTTAGTTACTTATGCTTTCTCTGTACGAGGTCGGATTCGGGATCTGAACATGCGGGCTCAAGGTTTAATGGCCGAAACAGCTACGAATGCTTAGTATCAGAAGCTCTCAACCTAGTCTGGAAAACTGTTGCTGAGTCGAGTCTTCTCCCAAAGCATTCCAAAAACGGGCTTAGGGCTTAGGGCTAGGGCTAAGATTGGATACGCTGATAAGAACAGATCCTGTAAGGTTATGTAGATGGCAGAATCACGGTTGCTGGGCAGACCTTCCCCCTTACTACCCAAGGATAACTAGCGAGCTTGACCTGTTTGACATCACTCGGTGGACAGCCCTGCACCTTCCTGTTAGAAGGGCTTACGCCGGAATTTTAGTTGGATGCAGAGCTACAAGTAGGGCATCAGATATCAGAACGGTCCACACCATGCAACGGACTGCGGAATCCAACAATGGCTGATGTATCACCAAGACAGGTCTTTTCCCCAAACACCAGACAACACGCCCAAAACCCCAAACGACAACTGAACCCAAAATCCCAAATTTCTCTCAAAAGACTCTACGCCTCAAAACTGAAGTGGATCTTAATGTCCCAGACTGCTTTAGCCTTCAAATGTGCAACCTGAGAGCGTAGTCTCCAGGTCATGCACGAAGAAGGGCCGTAGACGACAACCCGAGCTGCCACACGCCAGGTCCTCCACAAGCACCATTATTACTATTGTTGTTATTATTATTATTCTTACTATGAATAATACTATTATTACTACTATTAAGATGAATATTACTGTCATGATTACTATTATTATTGTGTCTTTATAACTATTCTTATGACAGGGGCCAAACTAATGAGAAAAGAAAATGGTTTGACGTAGCTTGGAAGAAGCTGCAAAGCCGCCTACTCAAAAGACTCAAAGTCACTGACCCAAAACGGTACATTGCCCCCAATATAACCTTATTATACTATAGTAGTTTGCATTTTCTTTTCCATTATTCCAATATAACCCCAATATATACCCTATCATACGCATCACTAAACCTGAATACTCCCAGCCTTTACCCTGAAATTCTACCCCAAACCCCAAACCCTGACATGCAAGTCTCCAAAGGCAGACCATGGAGAAGCCGTAGCAAAGGACAGAAAACCTGGAATATCCCTGGAATCATAAACCCTAAGCCTTGAAATCCTCGCCCTTGTTGAAGATTCTCGCGCGCGCCTCGTCCGTGATGCCCTGCAGTAAGCGCAACGGTCCTTATCTTCGGCGACAATGACTTACTGGTTCTAGGTAGGAAATAAAGGAATAGAATCCCTATATCATAATCCCTATATAGTTTATTCTCATATTCCCTACTACGAACCAGTAAGATGAGGGTTTTCAGGATCAAGTCGTTCAAAGAGTCGCGTTCTGGCATTAAGGCGCAGGGTTTGGTTCCCATTCCCCCCCTTCATGCAGGGCAGCATTGTCCGGATGATTCAAATACTGCTGGTGCCAACAATACCATGCTACAATTGGATGCTGCTGATGGACAAACACAAAAGAACACCAAGTCTCATGCGAGTACTTCCAAAATTCATGGGTTTCGGATATGAAGGATGCGGTTCTTCGATGATCGACTGCACTGACCAGTTGTCTGAGGCTTTGTTCTGACAATCCGAATCATTCGAATCTCGAGGCCTCAGACCCAAACATCACACGATTGCTATCTGTTCCATGAACTTTTCCCCCTTGTTGCTCAAGTTCAAACGCCCAACGGATGTTGACCTGCACTTTGCATACATCATATATAAATCCTGAAGGCAACTACTTTACTTCGATCATGTTGGGGTCAAGAAGGGCTTCAAAGTTCATGGAGCCTCCACTTACACTCTTCACCAGCAGCCTCTGGCTGCTGCGACATGTACAAACCAAGAACATGACAGCGAGACCAACCTCAACAACTGATGATCAACATGACCTTCGTTCTGCCTTTCGTGCCGGTACCACTGCAAACACCAGATGAAACGCTGAACTCTAAACCCCGGGCTCGAGAAGGCAGCCTCGACTCAATCCATGTCCTACAGCCAAAACCCAAAACCCCCAAGCCCCTACCAGACCCCTTGCAACCACCAGTCCAGAAGGAAGATCCAGGCGAAGCTCGGGTAAAAAGGCCGGCAGGTGATCCACAGAACCTCTTAAAGGTTTTTGCCACTCGGGAAGCCTTTTTTGGGTGGTTGTTCAGGGGCAGGTGAGGGGGGAGGAAAAGACATGTGAGCTCTAGATTGTTATGGATGATATGCAGCCATTGAACTCCTACTGCTTCTTCTCCGGCACCTTGTGGATGGATGGCCATACTACCGTTACGCAACCAAAGTCCTCAATCTTAAGGGGAAGGAGGCTGTGTTGTCAGAAGACGGCAATACCTTGCTAAGACGTCATAGCATGCTTACCCGCCGTAAAGTTCTCCTTAAGGGGGTGGCTGAAACAGAACAAGAAGACGATCATCAAAAAAATCAGATGGCTTTGGTGGACCCTAAAACATCCAAGAAGAGAGCTCCGAGCCCTTTCGCTGCTGGTGCTGAGAGATGGTGAAGCCTGGCTAAGCTTCCACCACTTGGGGCCATACCTCAATCTAGTGAGGCCGCTAAGGACTACTGAAAATCCTGAATGGGTTTCAGAGCTGAAGACCTATCAACTTCAAACCCTGATCCGACACCAATACTTAACGTCTCCATAACATCTACAAGCTGATCCCAATCCCCAAGCCCACCAACTCTAGACCTCTGAACAAAACCCAACATCTACAACCAAAAGAACAAGCTTGATCCCTAAACTCTAAAAGCAGGAACGGGGACCATAGGGGAAGCCGCAGATGGGCAAAGACTTTGTGCCCGGATCCTTGGAATTTTCATGGATTAGCATGCAGGGTTGGGCTTAGGACTCAAGATGCATTATGAACGTTAGCAAATGCTTCAAAGGATTGTGCGAAGCTTCGTGTTACTTCGGCAAAGTTCTAACGTTCGGGTTTAGGTAGGGTAGAGCTGGACAACACAGATTGGAAATCAAGGATTACGGTCAAAGCATGTGTTCTGGGAACTGCATTAAGTGCTTACAGATCAATATTTACAAGAGGCCACAGTCAATATTTCCTACGAGTATTTGATTTGATAGGCATGTGCTCCATAATAGGGACTGTATTAAGGACTCCACTAAGCTACAAGAGGGACCCCTATGTCCGTCAAGGGACCCTGAAGAAGGCTAATATTGACAGTAGCGCAAATATGGGAGATAGAACTCCATGGCACGCGCAGGTTGCATTTCGTCATCATCTCTTTCTAGCTATGATCCCTCCATCCCGAATGAGGCCCATCTAGAACACACCTTTCCTGATCATTCTCACAATACTGCGAAAAGATCGGCTGCTTAAGAAGTCTCCCCCAGTCTTTTCAGAAAGACACTTTGTCTGCAGAGAATGATGGTTTTAGTTGCTACACCATATCAGTGGAATCTCATGGTGGTTGAACGAGGGTTCAGGACTCTGGGCTTCGCATTCCTGCCAAAAGTCATGCAGGAGTTACAAATGTCCACTGCAGAACCTGGCTTTCGAGCCTCATGGCTGATTCCATCCCAACCGGAAGACACCTCGGAAACAGTGTACCATGAAAGGTTTATGGTACTGGGTCTTCAGCTACACCCCATACCTTCAACCCTTCATGGGCTAGTGGTCCACTTGAAAAAGACCTTACCGCCAAACCTGAAAACCATTTCAGGCAAGAAGAACTCTGGGATGCTCGGCAGCAACCTTGAACCGTTAAACTCACCCTCAAAACATCAGCCCTGAAAGCTGCAGCCCTAGACCCCTACACCCTTTGCCTCAACCCCCTACTTTCATGAAAGGATTAACCCCAACCCCCAAAATAAACACCCTCTAAGAATCACATAACAGTCATAGGGTCCTATTTGGGGGGACAACACTCCCTAAATAATGCCCTATAATCCGTGTATGAGCCCCTATACTCCATACCTAGCCTTGTTACACAAACCATCGGTTGCCAGACGACTCGGCAGCGGTCCCGTGTTATCGGATTGCAGCAGGCTTCGTACTCCTGCTTGGATTTCTTAGGTGGTTGGATTCAAGGCTGAGGCTTGAGGCTGCAATATACCATAAAAAAAAACCTTGTACTCTATTCAATTATACCAACGTCCATTATGCCACAAACATTCCACCATAGTCTGAAATAATCTTCTTAGAGCGTTCGGGACCTGGTTGAGGTTTACGTCTGCAAGCATTGGCTTTGTAGGTTCAGGCATTGATGGCTCCTGGGATGAACGCGAAGCTCCCTGACTTTGCTGTGGGTATGCAACGCTGTCTTCCCTTAGAATTAGTGAGTGGTGGTCTGCTTACAGCGCTTGTGGCCTCATCTCCACGCTAAATGCTAAATCTCTACATCACCAAGCCTTCGGAACCCACTACATCGGCAAAGCCCCAACCCCCCATAAATCTCAACCCAACACCGTTAGTTCCTCCAAAAGCACTCCCTTTTGCACCTGAGCAACGCTCACGATGTGGGTTTCTCACAAGCAGGGTAAACAGAACAGAATCCAGCAACCTCGGAGCAAGCACGGTGCAATTCTTCAGCTCCTGCTGTGCCCCCTCTGCACACGTTTGCCTGGAATTGGAATACGAACAAAAGCAAGACCCCACAAATGCAAACAAGCTCCAGAATCTGCCAGGGTACAAATACAAATCGTGCTAGCAAATCGTATGTGATCTCATTCTCCCCGTTGACCGAACGCCTTGTAATAGTTACAGGTCTAGCCGTACTTTCGCCAAACTTCAGAATCCCCTTCTCAAGAATTCTCCATGATGGCTCACGCCCCTGTGCCTCTTTACTGCATACCAAGAGCGACAGGTCGGAGCTTACTGGCCATGAGCCAAGTTCATGTTCTCCAGGTATAGCCATGCTGCTTTTTGACGATGTCTCAACATGAAACAGAAGGGGCCACATCCAGTACTGACTGCCAAAGTCGCCTCTTGGAGAACGTGCACCCAGTGCTCCTGGGCAGAGGATTATAGCAAGGATTCGACTGAAGGTGTGGCTGGTCGAGACGCTAATGAGATTGCACACATGTTTCTGAGGAAAATGAGCGAACTCCATACAAGGATATGTAAGATGGTAATTGTCTGCTTCGGAGTATAAGTTCCATTTGGGGAATCTGACGGTGTAGGATGCAGAACTTTGGGTTTGTAAGGGGACATGGTCGTTATGGTTGAAGTCTGGTAGTGGCGGCAGCCGCTGTCGCTAGCAATGGCAACGGAAAAATGAAAGGAGTGGTTCAGGTGGTACAAGCAGTCATTTTGATGACGACAATGATGATGATGAGGAGGAGGATGATGATGGGCGTGGCAATGGCGGCAGCAATGATGATGTGATGAGTCTGCGCCTCCTGCGCCTATGACAAATCAAGCACGCACGCATGTCGGCCCTCCAACTCTAAATCTCATAGCTCCAAATCCCTCCAACTGTCTTGAACCCTTGACAGCGCGCAAGAAGCCAAAAAATTGAAAAGCCCTTGAACTCTCAGCTGGGGCCCCAACACCAACTCGGCATGCCCTTTATAGTTGCTGTGTTGTGCTTAGAACTCGACATGCTCATCATACCCTGTGATAGCAGCCTCCCTGTGGCATCCGCATTGTCAGACTGGAGCCTTTTATGCAATTCTCGCACTTAAATCTGACAACTGTCCAACCCCAAACTCTTCAAACTGAGCCCGAAACCTTGAAGCTATTCAACCATGTCTGACAAACACATGAGCCCACTAGTCCTAAACCCCATATTGGACGCACTCAAATTACAGCTGCTCTAAAGCCCATAATTATAACCCCCTAGCCCCCTAACCCCAAACCCCATTACTCCTAACCTTGAAGCCCGCATCCCTTACATTCCTGGAGTCCCTGACATCCCCCACGCCCCCCTTATCCAGACAACATCTGGGACTCCAATCCGCGCCTGGTAACGACGCCAGACAAGGCCCGGCATACAGTCTGAGCCATTGGACCACCTCAGGAGCTTAAGGGGATATAGTCCCCCTGAAGTAGATAGAATATGGCTTTGGGGATATTATAATAAGATCCCCATATACCCCGTATTCTATCTACTTAAGCGGGACTATAGGGTTTAAGGCTGAGGTCTGAGACTGAGGCAATGAAAGATACACGGTACAATGGAGAGGAACACGTCCATTGCTATGACTTCTGCTGCTTCCTCGCCTGTTCTACTGGCTGTTACTATCCAATACCTTGGTAGGGGTTCCAAGGTAAGGCTTTAACTTGTGCTCAGTTTTCGTAAGGTTTTTGCGCTGACCTTCCACATTTGCATGATACACTTAAGGGAATGTGTTGGAGGTAGGACGTGCTAGCTTATGGGTCATCACTCCTTGAAGGACTCAGGCTCGGAGCTTAGGCTTGTAGGCACTTGTAGGCTGAATTTGGAACTGCTCCCTCCAACAGAACAGAGACGTCCGCCGGCCAGGAATCAACATTCTGGCTGACCTGTTCTACATTAAGGGGTGGGGAATCCTGGTTGAAGGAGCTGATCACTTCTTCTGAGCACCATGGTCTTGACTGGTTTCTCTTGTACCAACATGTCATACAGTCGATCCAGGATTGACCTGCACGGAATCCAAGAGCAAGTGATGAGTGCTTGCTGGCCTGATATGGTACCAGCTGATGGTCAAGGGACCCTGACCCTATCATCTGGTTCCTGAACCCTGAACCTCTCCCAGGTATGGTGACCCTGCCACAAATTTAGGATGTGTGTGATGATCTCAAACCCTCAGGGGATCCGCTCAACTCACAGGTGGTTGCCAGAATGAACTTGCAATCCGGGGGCCCTATATGTTCTCTAAAACTTCAGGTAAGCCCTGCCCCTCCTAGTTTTAAACAAAGTGCCCTGGATGCCCCACCCTACACCCTTTGTAAAACAGCACCCCATCCCTTCTCAGATAGGGGACCAGGATTTGCGCTCCAAATCCAGCGTGCTTCACTTCGCGACAAGTTGCCTATAACGCAGCCAAAATCCAAATGCTTCATGGCTAGATCTCAACAGGCGACCATGAATAACCCCGTATCATGAGTTCCTATCTTAAACAACGAACTTTCCAACACTCGCATCGCAACGGACACGACTGCGCGTGTCAACTTTGAGGTCTCATTCCCACAAGAAACGCCTCTCACCCAAACAGCTGCGTAATCTCCGTATGCTGCCTCAATTCATTTCAACATACGAACCCAGACAGACATTTGTACCCGACCTGCGCTCCGCGCATTCGACGAAGGGATCATTCTGAGCCAGGTACCTTGACTTCGTTTGGGGGCTGAAAATATGGTTGCTTCGACCTTAAAACTAAATGGGATGTGGGGGGTGTCGGACAGACATAGGGCTAAGAAGTTCGGATTCAAGCGGGTAGGATTGCAAAACCATATGGCAGCATCTCCCATTCTGCAGGAAAACTGCAGGAAAACATTCAGCAGCGGACTGTCCATGGGTTGAAGGGCAAGCATAGTCGGGGGCAAGTCCGAGTTGGAGGCGTTGCGAGCCTATTTGGCTGACCCTGTGATGTCGGGCATCACACCGATGTGAACGGAGACTATGAAATCGCCCAATCGTGAAAGCTGTAGGAATCCGAGGACATCTTTTTCCACGGGAAAACCAAAATCACTTAGAGTTGCAGTTACAAGGCACAGGTGAAGGGACCCAGCATCTTAGGAAACACGCATGTCACTGACGAACCAGGCAGAGCTACTTGAAACGAAGAACGGCGCAAAATCACTTGAAGTGGAACAAGAAGAGGAATACAAGCCCCGGAAAATCGAGGAATAACACGAATAGCTATCAGCTGCTGTGATCGCCAACTCCATTAGCTTTGCGGTTCCGGAAGAAAACTGTGAAATCTACAGGCTGAATGCTTCGGGCAGATCATCTGCGACAGAACGTTAACCTTTCGGATGGAAAGTATTGATATCATTTTGAACCAAAACCTTACATTGCGCTGCGCTCCTTGGGCCGGGCTTTAGGCAGATTTTTTCACGGAACCTGTCAGAATCAGTGATTGCAATATTGTGCAAGAGCTGAACAGGCAAACAAGAAAATAGGGTGACACGCCGACATAGACTGCGCGACAATAACTATTATCATTAGACAGTCATCATCAGCATTACCAACAAACACCATGAATGGAGAAACGTGAATTTTACCTCCAAGATGCCCAGACTCTCAAGCCCCGTGAACAACATGGTGCAGCACCACGAAGCCCGACAAACCAATGACCCTTCACTCGTACCTTCTTCAGTCATACCTTCCTGACAAGATTAGGCTCAATATAGACCCCAACATACCAGGGTCCCCAGTAGATCCCCAAAAAAGCACCCCTCATTTACTCCCGAGGCCTGTAGGAGGCCTCCAGTTCTTTCCAGAAGCGCAGGGTTCCCCCGGCTCCACCTGACAGTTTGGATTTCATGCTATTCCAGTACTACATGGAGGCTCTGAAAAATGATTGTGTCTTTCTAAAGGGTTCCTCAAAAAATTGAATATGGAAGTTTGGGGTCTGATGTGGGGATTGCGGGATTATGTATGGCTTGGTGCACGTGAATTTCTTGATCATGACAAGCAGAGCTTCGTCCGCGGGTATCCTGAGGGAAGTGGAGGTTCCACCGGGTACGACGGAGACCTGGCCCGACATAAGAACCCCACTGTGAAGAACAATCCAGGTTCATCCAGGCATATTGCAACATAAAGGTCTAGCGGATCCAGGTTGAAAGAACGAAAATTCAGACAAGGGCTCTGAGTTCTCAACCCATTTTGTAGCCAAGTCGTCTCCTAGATACAATTTCAAGGAATAACATCGGTGTTGCGGCTTCCAGCCAGCAATCATGGTTACTGCAGGTTGGATTCCAACAAAACAAAGCGGAACCAACCCCTTGATTTCAGGGGTTCGGGTGTTATCCTCGCATTTGGAGAAGGTCTCCTGCTTTTTTCGAAAAGTACGGGGTGGAAAGCAACACCCCGGTGCATCAAAACATGAATTATTGCTGCTGCGACTGCAAGAAGAACGATGACGAACGAAGAGGATTTGGGCGAAATCAAAGCTGACAAAGAAATTAGGGCGAAAAGAAACTAAAGCTTGAGGGCTGCTTTCATAGAACCCGAATACCAGAACCCAGCGCAAAGTCCCTTTAATTCCCCGCCAATGCGCTGAAATTCCCGGCTGGGAACCGCTGCTTCAAGGCGAACAGGCTCGGCCTGCGAGTTTGCGGCGGGGGCGTTCCAGGTTGCTAGCCTCAAGGTGACGTTTTCGTGTTCAGGATTTCAGGCCTCAAGCATTTTTTTTACAAACATTTCATGAAAGGGCATCAGAGGAAAACCACAGCACAGAATAGCGTGGACAATGGGTTTGGGAGCATGCAGAAGATAGGATGGGTTTAGGGTTGAGGGGCTTATGGGATCCACATCGGAAACAGGTCTTCCTGTTGACTACAAACACCATCAATGAGATCTTTCGGAAATTCTACATTCTACAAGTGCATAAGCATTTTTGGTACAGAATGCCAAAATCACGTTTAACATTGGGCATGTGTATGCCGATGGCAACCGCAACAGAATCGCGTATACAAGCTGAATTACAAGCAAGGGCACACCCTTAAAAAGCCGATAATCAGGCGACATCCGGAAACAGTGGGTCTTACGGGGCCAGAAAGGGCAACCGATGAGCCGTAAAAATTATGTTCAAACAGTTTTGGAACCAACATGTCTTCTCACCCCTACGACGGCTCGAAAAGGAGGTGGGGGCCTGCACAAACCTGATACCCGAAAACGCAGGCATTCAAAATGAATCGTTGGGGATCCATCATGGCAACTAAAATTTGAAAACCCCCGCGTGGGACACTAAGTCTGCGAGCCTATCAAAGACGTCAGACAGCCACATCGCGACCAATCGTGAGCTGGAACTTCATTGCCCGCAACCGCTGGCGCAGGATTTTTTCAGGTTTGGGACTACCTTTCGAGTTGACTAAATCGGAAAAGTGGTGGCAGTTGCTTGCCAGCTAACATCTAACTGTCATGGGGCGAACGAGTATCGAACCTAGACAAGCCATGGATGTTCTGCCCTCATGTGCAAATAACGTCGAATGGCAACTGCTGCAACATCATCTTCATCATTGCCCATGTTGCTGCCATCATTGACCTACTTCACTGGCTTGTGGATCCAAGTTTGAAACCCATTTAGTTAGCTGGTTTTGCGAGTCTCTCGCTTGCAAAGCGTGAAGCCATGCTCAGCCGGAATCTGCCCAATGCCCGGAAAAACCATGCATCCCATCGATGTAATTTGAGGCTGGAATCGGGTCTAACATCTGGGGTTGTTTGGAAGTAAAGATTGGAAGTTATTTGGGAAAGTTGAAAGTTTGCGGTGCGCGTATTGGTTTGAACGGCTGTGATGAACCGGGTCGAGCGAGGCTCGGGCGCGCCAAGGCCAGCCATCGTTCGGAAACAACCAACACATGGAAATAGTCACGTTAAAATTGTTTGAATGCTATTTTGCTTTGCTTTGGAGAACTACCAGACGTACATCAATCTGTATTTTCTCTTGCTTGCACAAACCGTGAAACATACTTATTCAACCACTCTCAATTGCAAAGACCGGGAAACATGTTTATTCAACCACTGTCACATATGCATATATCAAGAACTGAGCACATACAGAGAAGAAGCGAGGGCGCACACACTTTTTGGCAATGGGATTTCGCGAACCATGGATGCCTACGCCCCAAACGGCTGGGTTAGGCACTCCCCTTATAACGGAGTTAAAACATGTTTTGCATTGATTTGAGTGAAACCGCATCCACCTGGATGCCGGTTGCAGACGCAACAAACAAGGGATGGGAGGGTGGAAACAAATTTATTCAGCGACATGAACCGAGAGATCTGCATGCAAACAACATGCTCAATGTCACAAACGCATGCAGCCAAACATGTGCCCCAAAGTGCGTGCGCCCTCGCTTCTTCTCTGTATGCGCTCGACTTTTGAAATATGTATAGCTGAGTTGAGCGATTGAATAAAAATGTTTCCCGGTCTTTGCAATCAAGAGAAAAGAAGACGGTTTTCCAGAGGTAAATTACGCTGCATTTTCTCACGCAACGATTTTTTTGTGGAGGTGCAACACAAACAGGGATATTCTGCGAAGAATGTTTACACCGAACGTTAAAAGGCATCCAGCTTAAGTGCCTCGGACACAAGCCTCTTGATTTGACCTGGTTGCACAGCCTTCCTGTGCGAATAGATCCCTTCAGGCTCCACGCCCCTTGACGGAGCGTCTTTTTTCATTCACACGCTGCACGAAAGTCTCGAGTCTAGCGGGCGCTGTCCAGTTTTGGACTTGGGCTCTTGTGGCCCAGAAGCGCCAGAGAGTTACATGGCGCCGTAGCACATGGCATGCAAAATAGGTACGCCAGGCCCGGAGGGCCGAGGCTAGCTACTGCTACCTTTCCTAAAGGCAAGTACGCACGCATTGCTGGTGATCTGTGCAATGTTGGCAGGGCTGGCAGGCAATGGCATGACATTGTCATCATGCATCATGCTCTCAGCATGATTGATCACTCGCTGGTCTGCAGCATCACTGGAGACCGTGAAAGCGCGGGAATGCCCAGTGTGAGCATAGTCACAAATATGGACGACGCCTCCCGTCCCAGAAGAGCATATTGCTGTGTCGTCCAGGGATGCATTGAGCCTTTGTTGAGATGAGCCATTGTCGACCGGGGCAGGCGTCGGCGTTCCTCATGAAGACAGGCATTTCAATCACTTTGGAGATCTTCACAGGCTGTCTGAGCTTCCGGACTTGACCTTGCCAAAAAGTACAGCGGGCCAGGCTGATGAGCAGTAAAGGAGGAGCTTGCGTAAAAGCATTGCGATGTTGCCTGCCACTCCATGCCTCAGCGCTCCACCTCTACAAAAGTGTCGGTTTTCAACAAATAGCTTCCATCCAGAGAAATATACTTTACACCCAGTAATAGTGACTATAAGGGATAATAAGGATTATGTTAGGCTCCTCTTAGATTCTTATTATACCACTATCACCGGGCGGGGGTCCTCCTAAAATATACAAGTCAATCCATATTCGAAACGACTATAATAGCAACGCGCTGCCTGGAAATCGTCAAACAATCTGGTCGCACAAGCTCTTTTGCTGTCAGGGGCCAATCGACGCATGGTCGGTGGCACATGATTTTAAGCTCATCGGGATGAGAAGGAACGTTGTCCGGCTTTTCTCAGGATTTCCCGCGATACCCCTTTAGAAGCAATCATGAGAACAGCGCCTCAACCTCCGGCGGCGCCGCCAGTGGGTCCATGCTCTTTGCCCTGGCAATTGCGATGGCCAACTTGGACCCCCTCTCGATGGGCCGTCCGCAATGTTTTGAAAAGGATGGTACGCGGCTTATCCAACTGTAGGATGGCGACGCATCCTCGGTGGTAACAAACGGATCAGCAAGTCCGTCCTGTGGGATATGGACCTACCTTTGATAAGGCCGCAGCGAGTGGCCTCGTTGTCCACCCAAATGACCACCCTCCTGTGAGCCAGGTGTTTGGCCAACAGCTGTTGGCGTGGACGGTGAGCGCCGCCATGAGATCAACTTGGCTAATGGCTTGCTGGCCTACCAAAGACAACAACTTATCCAAGAGAGTTTGTGGCAGGCTGCCGACGAACACACACGACCAAAGCCAGACTTAGCGTCGAAGGTAGCAGCACCTATGCCTGCCTCGCGGCCTTCAAACGATCCGTCTGTGGACACATGCACAGGAGCCCAGGAATCTGCGGCGCGGAGCTCAAGAGGTCTGGAATTTGCCAGGGCGTGGATGACTCTGTCACACAAACAGATCGCCTCCAGAGTGGGATTTCCGCCTTCATAGATAGGGGCGTTGAGGTCATTGCACACATACCTCAGTTGCCGGCCTCCGCCCAGCTGCAGACCTTAGCAACCCAACCAAGACTTGGCCTTCATGCCCGACAACCGGCCTTGAGATTTGATGGCCCTCAACCTGTCCAAGATCCGGTCCAAATCGAGATATTTCCCACCCAAGTGGAGCCCAGATTGACGCGCATGCCAAGTACGTCAAAGTGGGTTGAAAAGGCATGGCCCTACTTCCGCAAGCTTCCACCCCAGTGCAAGTGTAGCAGGCGGCTACAACACAACCTGACCTCCTCCGTCCGAGGCTGGGCAGATCATGGGGAAGTCATTGAAAAAATGTGAAGTGGGAATTTCAAGTTGAAAGGAGGTGCCAAAGGGCTTCCCAGGCGTGGAAACGCAAAGACCGACCCTGAAGCGTCAAAGACCAAGGCCGAGGCTCGAAGTATTTGGAGGCACCGTCACGCACCTGGATGCACATAAGTCTTGATGCTTTGGCGAACACCCTGCTTCGGTCAAGCCAACGCCCTGTCCAACTCGTCGTGACAATCCAAGATTCGGGAACCCGTCTTGTTGCACGCAACGGACCGCCAACTATGTTTGCGGACAATGACGAGTTGGTTCCAGTGGCCTTCGCTGCGCAGAATCCCTTCTTGCATTAGAGTCTTCCGCTATCCATTAGTTCCACCAGCAAACCCCTCCTTGAGGTTGCTTCGGATCACTCCCAACCTTAGACATGAAGTTTCACCTGGAAGAGACCCATAAGAGCCTTTTGACCCTTCCTGATCAAGTTTTATTCAAGCTAGGCCATGATCAGTGGTGTGGTGGCGTTTGGGCGTTCTTCGGACGCCAAACCACGCCCCATCGACGATTATGCTAAGTCTGGCCAACGGAACATTTACTAGCACGGTGGCTCTCCGCGTGTGCAGAACCCGATACAGAGCCTGGTAAACCGGAGTTCGGAGGTAAGCAGACCTCCCGCTTGTCCGTCGTAGTCTCCGTCGGCCCTTAAAGGCTGGAATGCCTGCAACTTGTGAAGCGCCTCTGGTTCCTTGGCGTTCTAGATGATGTTCTTTGCAAGCAGATCTTCCGCTTGTCCGTCGCGGTCTTCGTCTGGCCTTAAAGGCTGGAATGCCTGAACTTGTGAAGCGCCTCTGGTTCCTTGACGTTCTAGATGATGTTCTTGGTAAGAGTCTCCAGGTCCGAAGTACAACGTGAGACTTTCAACGCTCATGCCACCTTTTCCCTTTTTTGAATGAGAGCTGGTCTTCGACTGTGGGTGCCTGATTGATTAAGTCGAACTAAGGAGTGGCTGCACCCACTAGTGGCTCTTTTTCTGTTCTGGTTCCGGAGTATAGTGCAACACGCCTTATGCTGTTACGCCAAGTTCCAGGTTAAGGTTGCAAAATCTTCAAGCCTCTTGAAGGTGGGAAAGGGGGCAGCTCTCAGTCGTTGAAAGTACAGAGTTCTTGCGTTTGGCCGGAGTTCTTTGCAGAAGGTCATTCCGCAGCACCCAATGGATAAAAGCCATTGAGGCCAAGTAAGGCAGACAGATCTTTTCTTAAGAGGAAGAAAGTTTTGGCCTTCCAACTTTCCGAAAACGAAGGCACTGTGAATAATATAGAATGGAGGCCCATGGGGTCACTTCACCGCAAGTGACTACAAATGCGTTTCTGGACTCTAGTTGCATTCTTAGGTCTCTTGCGGCACACTCTTAACATAAGCGTTCTACAAGCTCTAAAGCAATTCTTAGTCTCTTGCGGTACACCCTGAACATTCTTGCAAGTTCCCTGCAAGTTCTCTGCAAGTCCCCTGCAAGTGCTCCGCAAGTTCTCCACAAGTTTAGGACCCTCAACTGCCTCTCAACTTCTCTTAACTGCCCCTCAACTGGTCCAAGTGCCTCAACTGCTCCTCAGTGCTCTCAACTGCCCCTCAACTGGCCTCAAGTACCTCTCAACTGCCCCTCAAGTACCTCAACTGCCCCTTAAGTTCCCCTGAATCCTTCCAAAAGCCTGCCCCCTTCAATCCCCCTTCAAGCTCCCCTTCAACCCTTGCCCTTGAAGCTTCCCTTCAAGCCCC
>CAJNIZ010002781.1:0-33015 GCA_905231905.1 Symbiodinium pilosum
CAATGAGTCCAGATGCAAAAAAGGGCTTAGGACCATTTAGGGTTTTTAGGGCTTTAAGGGTTTAGGGCTTAGGACCATTTAGGGCTTGGGGATGATTTTAAACTCGCTATTACCCTGCTGATCCTTAACTTTAATGGTCCAATGCTTGCATGCTTGGGTTGGCAGTGAGCACATGCATCTCTCCCTTCCTTTCAGGATCATGTGGTAGCCCCACCCTTCACTTCTCAAGCACCCTGTGCCAAGGAAGTCCCTAAACCCTAAACCCTAAAAAGCCCTGAGCCCTAGTTTGTGGTATCTGTTTGCAGTCTTCTTGAGGCTCCTTGGGGTTACCCTCCTAGTAACAGCAGAGCATGGAGGTCTCGTTCAAATCTGTTTCACCGTAAAAGAGAGGAAGTGGAGAGCGGAAGATGCCTAGCCTGACCCGTGACATGAGCTGTAGTCTACATTCCTTGGGGAGCTTGAGAAGGGTTATAAAGAGGGATACTACAGTAGGAGTTTAGACTATAGCTCCTATGTAAGCAAGATCTACGCAACCTTGATTGCATAAGACGCCCGCACCTGTGCTTTGACCGTTCTGAGGTCCTGGGCTGGGAGGACCGATCCTTATGCTGCCCAAGACTCGGGCTACATTCCTGTATGCAGAATAAAGCTAGAAGCGGTCCTGAACACATCTTCCGCCCAAGCAAATGCCGACATGGCCAGCTGGCTTCAGGAATGATACTGTAGCACTGTAAGCCTCACCTTTGGGGAAAGTGTTGGCAGAAAGGCAGACGGGCTGTGAAATTTAGAGGCCTGATTGAATGGCATCCGGGTGCCAATCAGGATTCCGCATTTCTCTGTACGACGCATGGCAGAGTGCTGCCGGCACCTGTCTACACCCACTTTTGTCTGAGACTCTCAGCTAACTGGATCGCTACAACTGGAATTTGCTTGAAAATGGTATGCTGTTTCTGTTGTGTATCCGTGAGGAATAGCGAATGATATAGCCTTTATCACGGGTCAAAAGGGGTATAGATACAGGGTATACTGAAGGCCAGGTGGACGCGCGCATCCGGGCAGGGCCACAAATTATCATAATCCTCATCAGAGGGACGCCCAAAAGGGATGCCAATTTTTGGAAAGCCCCCATGTGCTTCTCGGATAAGGCGCCGCAGTTCGGCTATTGCCGCATGGCAGGTAGTCGTCCGCGACTGAGCCCTGCTGAAAAGCTATTGATGGATCATATCTTGGATGTTCAAGGATGAGCTTCCGTTCATGGCCATGCTAGACCCCTAATTACACCCTAAACCGTAAACCATAAACCCTAAAACCCTAAAACCCCTTGCCTAAGGACCTCAAGGAACAAAGCAAGGTGAGCGACATGCACCTGCCCCAGGCTATGTACTTGCAGGCCACCGCAACAAGTGTTGTACTTATCGTCCCCCTTAGGTAGATAGAATATGGGCTGTATGGGGATCTTAGTATGAGATACCCAAAGCCATATTCTATCTACTTAAGGACTTAAGGGGGACCATAAGAAAAGCCATAGTAACTCGCATTCAAGCAAGATCAGGGCGGCATACTCAGAGTCACCTGGAGAGGATCAGAACGGTCATATCGCGCTGAGCCCTAGACCCCTGCCTCCATTTGAGCTATAGTCTAAACTCCTAGTATCCCCCCTAATAACCCCTATAGTAGTCCCTATATAATCCCCTATATAATCCCCCTTTAAGGAGTTTTAGACTATGGCTCATTTGGTCAGCTGAAGACTTGCCCCACCATGTCTGCTACGGTGCTGCAGCATTGGCTGATACAGTATGCCCATTCTGCAAGCTTCCGAAATTTGGATCATAGTCGGTCATAGTCATAGTCCCAAGCGCACCTGCCACAAAAATTGGTTGAAGCCGTGCATGTTTAGGATCCTGGAAGTAGGCAGGCAGTTCAAGAGTGCGACTCTTGGCGGATACTTATGAGTGGCTGTCTACGCAGCATAAAGAACCACTGAGTCTCATCAAGTGCCCTGCACCTCACGTATTTGCTACATTTCCCTCTCCTCCTCCTCCTCACATGGTATTGCCATGACTGCTGTGCAGATCTGGCGCTTGTGCCCTGGCTTGAAAAACATCAGGGAGCCGTGATGCATTACTACTAGTTCCTAACAATAGTAACAGTAATAGTGCTCTTTTTACTGTTATAGATGTTATTGCCAGTTTGACCATTACTAGTCCTGGTCGTCATTGCCATGACAATTACTATGTTGGTTTGACAGCTGGAGCGGTCCCGCCTGCTTAGGTTTACTGATAAGGGTAGCTTCAATCAAAGCACGTTCTTCATGTGTAGGTTGAAATTACTTTTTGAAAGTTCATCACCCGTAATCCCCTGTTGAGCATTATAAAAAGCATAGATATCTGACTGTTGCAGAGCCCCCAAACCTGGCCTAGTGAGGTGTTGCTTGCTGTTGGCAGCGAGACCATCACAGAGCGCTCTTTCCGCCCCTCGCGATTTGCTTCGCGTAGTTGTGCCTTAGCTGGCGTGATGTATTACTTTGGGGGACTTTAGGGTTACACATAGGTTATACTCGCCCTTATTTAGATAGAATATGGGGTATATGGGGATCTTAGTAGAATATACCCAAAGCCATATTCTACCTACTTAAGGGGGACTATAGGAAAGCTACTTAGATGCTGATGCGTCAAGTGCCGCAAGCAAGCACACAAGTCAGGAGACCAACCATGCCAATGCAGCTGAGCCGCTTGGTCATATGGGGTTCCAAGGAACCCAGAGGTGATATATAGATATGTGTGTACACATATATTCCCCTTGAGTAGATAGAATATGGGGTCTATGGGGATCTTATTGTAATATTCTCAAAGCCATATTCTATCTACTTAAGGGGGATTATATATGGGTATATCACCCAAGAATGGAGAGTCACATGGAGCAGAAAATGGAAAATGAAATGGAAGCTTGGGTTATATGGGATTATTACGGGATTAGGGATATAGGGTAGTTTCCATAGATTGGGGACCGCAATATAGACCCCCAAAGTACTATAATCCTCATTATAGGGGGCCCGAAAAAGGTACCTACCCCTAATTTTGGGAAACTTTAAAACTTATAAATCCCACCCCCTTTCCCGTTTCAAAGGTACCCCTAATTTTGGAAAAGCATCATGTCGGGACCGTATGGGAGGCTTCAAGAGCCATGGACCGTGTAGCAAATGACCAGGGCTCCCGCTCCTTGCTGTTGGTTAGCAGGGAATAAGGGAAGATAATCATTATAGAATCCCTATATAGCTTGTTCCATTTTGTTCACATATTGGCTACTGACGCCCAGTAGACTCTGGAGGATTCTGGTTATCCCGTGCCAGGGGAGGGAGGGTGGGTCATATAGGGGATCATATAGGGGACTAGGGTTTTTCGGTGGGATGTTAGGAGTTTTGCTGCACGGGTTGTTTGCTTTCTGCCCAACAAGAGTGCTGAGGGCCGGCCTCGTGGAGACCTTCACTGGAGGGCTCCAACTTCTGAGCAAGTTGAGATCAGAGCGCCTTGGGATTAAGGGGAATCAGGGTTTAGGGATTTTAGGGTTTAGGGTTTAGAGTTTTCATCTGAGTCTGTCAGCTCATAGTATCTCAAGCTAGGTCAAGGGCACGATCTAAGGAGCTGGCTGGAGAAGTGGTTGTGGAACCTGCGCATCCAGATTCCCACTTTCTCTGACGCGCAAGGCATTGCAGCGGGAAAGAGAACAACTGATGTAGTTGGAGAGATTTGGCTATAGTGTCTACCGGAGACGTGTTTGTTTTGGCTAAGGTGGCTTCAAGTTCACTGTATCCGACGGACTGTGTACCAACTTCAAGTTGCAGCACATCCGTACAGAGGCCGTGTATCAAGGCCTGAGCATGACAGCTGCTTGGAGATGTTCCGGACATGGAGGGGGTTTGGGGTTGAGGGTTTGGGGGTTCGGGGAGCGCTTTAATTTAAATTGCATGGACTCATATGAGGGTGTTCAGGGCTCAGGATTTTTGGTTGTGACTCCTATTCTACTAGACTGATGGTTTCTTTCTGCGAGACCTTGGGGCCCAATATACCAAAGTGTAAAATCAGTAGAAAATGCGAGTTCCGCAAATGGAGTTTTCCTTTTCAGGGCCGGATTTCCAGTGCGATTGCCCCTCCTGACAGTTGAGCTGGTGCCTCCATTTTGGATTAACAGGGTTATTTCTCTGTAGTATGTTGGGGTTGTGCTGCAACACGCGGTGCCTTGTGCCTCAACTTCGTGTCTGACAGTCTAGGACTGAGCACGTGTGAGAGAGAGGGCCCGATTTACAGCAACATCCAACTTTGGGGTATGCGCTTTGGGTTCCCTCACTCAGTGTAAGCCAACCATTGGCTCTATGGGAATTAAGCAAAGGTTCTGGTGCAGTCATGCATTAAGTCATGCAGTTACATTGCGGAAAGGGGTGTAGTAAGTCTACCCAACTTGAGGTGGATTTAGAGTCTATAGGTTCAGGGCTTGGACATGGCATGGAAACTTGACTTATGCCGGGCTAATATTGGGTGTTAGGGAATGGTTTCAGGGCTTACCCTAAACCCTAAAACGCGGTTTAGGGTGTAGGGCTTAGGGCTTAGGATTAGAAAGCTGCTGCCATGAACTTACAGCACCACATCACAAAGCTTTCAGCAGCAAGCCCCAAGAAACTTGCGAATGCTGGGCCCTAAATAAAGATGAAACTTGTGATACCAGATTCTTTTTTAGTCTTTAGATGTTTTAGCATAGCCTCCCCTAAATAGACCCTCACAATCATGATGGACATTTTTGAGGCCCCTACAGTACAAACTCCTTTTAGATAGCCCCCATGCAATAAAGATATGATTCTCCATGCTTTGTCCAGCTGATTCTCCACTCCTACCCTAAACCCCATACAACCCCCGTAGAACACCTACAACCCCCGTAGAACACCTATCATACCCCTAAGTATACCTAGATAATATACTTCTATGCATGCTCCAAACCAAAACTCCAAACCCTAAACCCTCCAGCCCATGTAATACTTACCATTACTCAGGGTTCCCAAATTTCCTTCATCTCAGATTTTTTAAAGGTAATGAATACAAACCCCAAACCCCAAACCCTAAGCCCTACACCCTCCCTTCTCCGAGGCTTCTGGCCTGAGCATCCACTGCACTCTGAAGTGGGATGCGCAGTCGACCTTGATCAGCAGCTTACATTTCCATGGCGATGCCCGAAGCCCAGATGGCCTTGAAAGAGGTTATGTGTGGGTTTAGGGTTGAGGGGAGGGGTTATGTCGGGCTTTATATGGGGGTTATGTAGTTGAGGGACCCCGGGGCTATTCAAACCTCCCATGTGCTTACCTTAAGTCCCTGAAGTCCCAGGAAGTTCAGCATTTTAGGGGCCATAGGCGGCGCAAAAGTAGAATGGGGATCCATTCCCAACTATGCGTGAGAAGGGTTTGCCAAGCTGAGGTTGTGGCACAAGTGTCGGATGGCGTGCTGGGTGGGCCCATCACTATGGCCCATGCCCCAGAACATGCTAGAGCTGGATGGCGCTTCAGCATCCGCCCAAAATTTGGGTTTCCAGAAATGGACCTCTAGCAATTCGGGCAGAAGCAGTCCATGAACACTATTGAGACGCATAGTGCACCGGGATTTAGTCTCTTAGTTGCATTACCTTGCGGCCCGGCAGAGGCCCCACAGTGGCGTATCCTTTCCTGATGACTTACAAGCAAACCATGCACAAGACCCCACGCACCCCTCCACAACTCCACCTTCAAAATGCGCTGCGGCCCACTTAGCTTTACAAAGGGAAGAAAAAATGGCAAAGCCTTACTAATTAAACCCTACAAGCCTCAATTGTCCATGTGCTGCCTTTTGCAATGCAAGTGGCCAAGCTCTCCAAAACCTTTGTAGTTATTGCAGCAATCTACAGAATCCATTCAAGGCATATACTAAATGCATATGCACATGTTGCTTCAATGCCCTAAAACCCTGAACCCTAAGTCCTCTTTTGGCTGCCAAGTCCAAAGGTGTCAGACAGCCTCGATCCTCCCCTGCCCGCTTCCGTGCGCGCAACAAACTGTGATGGCAAGATTCAGGCAGCGGGCTTGGTTTTTATTGGCATTACTACTGTCACTATTGCTCGTTCCGTTTTTATTATTATCTTTATCAGAGTCATTCCCGATTCTTACCTTGTACCATTCCCACTATCATTAGCCTGCATCCTTAGCAGCATCACTATCATCATCATGTGTGGTCATGAGGCCTTTTCATTAGTACCAGTATTTCTATCATTCTAGTTGGTGCCACTTTGTATTCGTATCGTGATTTTCATTATCACCGTTATCGCTGTCGGTATGAGCCATCATGAGTATCATTGCTATGATTATGATCATTGGCCGTCATTTTTATTAGCACCATTGCCATTCTTATCCCTGCTGTTACTAATAATAGTTTCAGTTTTCCATTGCTACTATCATGGGTCGCTTTTTACAGAGAAATAGAAATCATTGCTGTCCCGCTTTTTAAGGCCAGTCTGCGAGAAGTAGCATTCACCAGGATGTAGGATTTGGATGCATTTGGGTTTTGGATGTCGCTTCATGTGATTGTTTTTCTTGGCGCATGCTGCTAACAAACTGTAGAGCCTACTAGTGTTCGGCATTGTGTGTGTTTGCTAGTGCAGCACAGGCAGGTACGAAACCAGCGAGCATATCTGAAACTGCCCTCTGAAGACTAAGACTACACAACTTTGTAGCCATGATTTCGCTTGCCAAAATGCAGAGAAGAAACGGTAACACCTTATTGTACTCGTACCCAGTGGTGGGGGTTCCAATCGTGTCTTTGTTGTCCTGCCAGGTGGATCTGAAATTTACTGGCTCGGGTGTGTCAACGGTCCTGCAGTGGCTGAAGCCCTTGATTCAATCGGCTCTCAACCAGCGCTTGACCGTGTCTGGGCTAGCAAGGCAAATTGTTGCTTTCGCTTCATAGCGGCAGGTGATGCTGGAGGTGGGTGGAGGTTACCTTCGCACATGTTGGGCAGACCACGTACAGCTAGGTGCGAATTAATGGGTTTGCGCCAGTGCTGCAGGTGACCTTCCCGGAATGGAACCCTAAGCCTTGGCGACTGCAGGCCAAATTCACTGAACCCCAAACGACTTAAACTGCAACAAACTAATGCTTGAATCCTAACGCTCAATCCAATCTCTACCTTGAGGGACTTTGGGGATAGGTAATAGGCTGAATCCCCTTGATAAACCCATTACGTATATCTTTGTCATGATGCCTGTATAAGTGGGTTACCTAACCCATTGGTAACCTTAGGGACCCACAAAGTAAACCCTATCCACCCTGAATCCCATGCATCCCTATTCAGCCCTTATCTCCCCGTTTAAGGGACCCCCCCCATGCCTTAAACCCGAAATCCCATACATCTCTATCTAGCCCCCATATCCCCTTTTAAGGGACCCCCTCATGCCTTAAACCCTAAGCCCTAAAGCATAACCCCTAAACCCCAAGCCCTAAAACCCTAAACCGCAAACCAGGCCCTGATCTGCACACAGCTGGATACCGCCATCAATGGGAAAGGACAATGACAGACATGAGCTAGAGGGATATTGGGGTTTAGGGGTTTAGGCCGTGAATCCACAACACTGGGTTCGTAGCAGACTTGGGCCGCCATTCCGCGACATAGCCTTGTAACAGAATTTCTTGGCTTAAGACAAGCAACTTTGCGACAATATTTTTTGTGGGGCATCCCCCTACCGTGTATGTGCGACTAGGGTATGTAACGATGGGTCGTGGCAAAGGGGTATGTAACAAGGGGTGGGGGGGGGACCCGCGACAAAACGGGTTTCTTATCCACAGCCATATTCCCCAATAGTGGAGAATCAAATGCGAAGTAGATTGAAAAATACTGAGGTTATGGTGGTTTATAGGGTGTATTTTAGCTTCTGTCATTATGAGGCTTACCAAGGGACCATTAATTAAGGGTGGACACAGGGGCCCTTGAGGTAGTTGGTATAGTCCTGCATTTAGTCCTTAATAAGGAACCCATGTCTGTAAATTAGATGGGCGATATCGACTGTAGTTCACATGTTGATAAGAAGCGTTGTGAATGGTTCCTACGGAGGTTGTGTAACATATCCCCACTTGTAGAAAGCAAGGAATGATAGATGGGGTCATCACACTTCCGGGCCGTTTTCCAGTGGTTTGACTTGCAAGGGCTTTAGAGAAACCCTCACTTGGTTTGAACTGCTGTGACCGCAGAATCGCTAGCTTAAGCTATGATCGCAATGCGTTGCCATATGTTCAATGTACTATGCTGAGCTTTTCCTTTGAAACCAAGCGGTTGACAGGATCAGAGGCTTTGCAAAACGTTAGCCACGCAATTCGTGACATGTTGAAGAACAGCCCCACGCCGCCTCCTACTCCTGCACCGTGGCCGCACTTCCTCTGCTTGCACTTCTCAGTCTTGCCACCACATGTTGGGCATATGAGCTATAGTTTAAACTCCTTAAAGGGGCTTATGTAGGGGATTATATAGGGGAATATTATAGGGGTTATCACGGGGAATACTAGGAGTTTAGACTATAGCTCATATGTAGGTTTAGCATAGTTAGGACGAGTACATGGCGCAAGGGAAATCTAGCTCAAACCCTGGGAATCTGCCTACAAATTGGGCTGTTCATGAGGCTGTCCGATTGCAGGGCTTTCTGCTTGTCTTGAAGCAAATGAGGCCGACTCCGGTTCAGGGTTTAGGGTTCTGTTTGAACCGCTCCTGACCTTTAACCCGAAACCATACTCAGAGCTGGACGATTGGACACATCGCTTTGCCACGCAAGGTTGGGGAGCTGTAAAAGAATAGGGTTCCCTGTTTTGGAGGTGCCTAAAGAACGATTGTGGGATTCTGGCATCTATACCGGGGTCCCCCGTGTTGATGGAAACGATCATTGGGAGTTACGTCCTCCCCGCGGCCCGCGAAAAAAGTGATTCGAAGTTCATGTCAGAAGTAGCTTGAAATCCGGAGAATAATGCGGAGATTCCGTTTTCGGTGTTAAACTGCTGCTAGCAGGAAACTTGCATTTCAAGAACTGCGATACATGTGGTCTTGCCATTAGAACTCTGCCCAAAAACCCTACACGCCAAAGCATAAGTGTAGTTCTGCCTTAAGAATGCTGCTCAGGTTGTGCCTGATCCCAAGAAGGAGCTCGTGGACTTGGGCAAGAACTCGGGCGTTGATTCTTGATGGCAAGCTGGACACGTCTGAAGACAAGTTTCTTAAGGTGATCCCTTTTAATCGCAAATGAGGACCTGCCCAAATCTACTCGTGATCCAATATATCCCCAGTCCGTACAAATGGCATGAGAAACTCTCCTAGCCAACTCACGCCACGAATACGTGTGCCACATACGGTGTAAACTACAAATACTGCATGACCCTAAAGTACCTTACACCTTGGGAATTATGATGCTGTAGTACTGTAGTATACTGAGGTCATGCAGGATTGACCCGTAGTGCCTAAACGCTGGGCAGTACAGTACTGCGGTATACTACTTACTTGTGGGGTCAGGGGGGCTCAGTAAGTAGGTTAATAAGGGATAACTAGGGACACTATAACT
This sequence comes from Symbiodinium pilosum, assembly GCA_905231905.1. Classification (NCBI taxonomy): domain Eukaryota; class Dinophyceae; order Suessiales; family Symbiodiniaceae; genus Symbiodinium; species Symbiodinium pilosum. The sequence continues at coordinate 9,608 of CAJNIZ010002781.1, forward strand.
ATGGGTTATATTATAGGTGTTGTGAACCTACTTGCTAAGTCCCTCTGACCCTCCAAGTAGCTAGATTACTTCTAGATGCAGCCGTCCATCAACAGTAGGGATTTTACTTTCGTGACATTGTCGTTTGGCGGGGTTGTTCGGTGTTGGAGTTCTGGAATCAGTGAAAGGGTAGATGGGGTGCTTAAGTAAGATTCGGCCTGAGCATGTATTGCTGGGGCCTTGGTGTATTATTGGGGAATGGATTGCATTGGATGGGGCTTAGGGTTTACTAGGTTGCTTTTGAGGAACTCAAGTTACCAGAATATGGGTAGATAGTCAACAATCAAGCTTGCTCATTAGAGTAACTTAAGTTAAGTTGCGGAAAAGCAACCCAGTTTAAGGATGTAGGGTAGGAATGTATTCCCTATATAACGTATTCCTTTCTTCCCAAGTTAGAACCAGTAAGTCTAGGTTTGAGGGATGTAGGGCAGCAAGTGGACTAGATGAGATCGAAACTCTGACCGCCCTGCTCTTTTGAAGACTGATCTGCTCTGGATTCCGCACCATGTGGGCTGTAGTCTAAACTTCTAGGATCCCCCCTAATCACCCTTATAATAGTCCCCTACAGAATCCCTGGTATAACCCCCCTTTACGGAGTTTGGACTACAGCTTTGTAGGCTTTCTTCGTAGAGGGATGCACGCATATCTACTAGAGTGTTGAGTAGTCCGGGGTGGTTTGAAAATGCTGGTTCCTTGCCTTGTCTATCAGGGCTTCCTGGCTTGCACCCCTTAGTTTCCCAAATATGGCCTTGATTAAACCCTTATATGAGCCAATGTAATCCTCTAGGGTCCCTTAAGAGGATCCCAAAAGCCTGGGGTACAAGCCTGAAACCCTTGAATATAAGTTTTGGGAATGGCATTCGAGCCAGCATCTGTATACGCCCCACACCTTCCCTCTCTATACATAGAATCAAGTACCATCTCCGCCCCTAAGATTAAATCATCCCCCCCTAACATTAAATATTCCCGATGTATGACAATATACCACATATGAAGAGTATTAAATAGGGGGGTGAGGGAGTTAATGTTAGGGGGAGGGGATTACCCATTTTGCGGGACCCTAAAAGTTTACAACGCTGTGGGCGACCAAGGAGCTCATTCACAGCATCGTGACCAACGTGCTTGGGAAGCTTGCTTGAAGAAGCTGTGAGATGACATTTTGTGCCATACTAGAACATACTTTAGGAGGACCCCCACCCTGTGATAGTGGTATAATAGGAATATAAGAGGACCCTAATATAATCCTTACTATTCCTTATAGTCACTATTACTGGGTGGGGGGTCCACCTAAAACATATTACACTTCACCAGCACACACTGTACTTTACTAAGCTTTCAACAATCTCAAAACAGAATATATTGTGCTATGGTATGCTCTGTTACAATATGGTGTTCCTGCTGCATTGCTAGACTATTCCTCTGCTGCCATGGAGGAATACGCAGTCCTCACACAGCAGCTTGTCTGAAATATTTGCGGAGAAGCTACTGTTGCAAATGTGTTGGGCTCCAAAAATCAGAGGTCCCTTTTGCGGGGCCCCTACAATAAGGAGGGTAGTATGCTGGGCTTGCAATTTAGGTCCACACTTTCTGGAAACCGCAAAGCATCCACAAAAGCGCGCTGAGCTGTATGGTGTCCGAGGTGCCAACCAGCTGCTCACCAAATATTTGGGTGCTGAAGGGAACCTCTCCATGGACTTGCTTGTTAAGCTGCCGATTTCGAAGGCGGGGCTGGATGTTGCACATGTTTGCTGGAAACCTTAAGTAAACACCAGGCCGCATCCTATGGCCTTATAGTTAGTCCTTATTCTAGATACGACTTTTGTTTCGCGATTTGCCCATATAGCATGTTTGTGACGGTAGAGGCTGCTACTTGGGCACGTGCCTCATGAAAGCATAGTGCACATACAGCGACGGGGGAGGTTAGTACTCCACATGAGGTCCTCGAGGTGGACAATCTGGCACAGTTCAACATCACTCTCGAGAGTGCATCCTTCAGCCAGAGCCCTTGGACCGTGCGGGAGAGCGCCGTGTGAGCTATAGTCTAAGGTCCTTCATGGGGGGTTATACAGGGGATTTTATAGGGGACTACTATAGTTACTACAGGAGTTATTAAGGGGGATGCTAGGAGTTTAGACTATAGCTTGTGTAGGGTTTGGAGTTTAGTGTTCAGACTGGCTTGTAGTGGCTGTTTGTTCCTTACTTTCAGAGACAAGGGCCACAGAAGCCACATCTGTATCATAGTTCTAGGAACCATCGCTGTCCTTACAAAAAGCTTCAACAAAACATAGCTCAGCAATTGCAGGCCATTTGAATTCCTGGGCTGCTATGGACGTCTCGAGCCCGCAGCCGCAGGCATGTCCTTCTTGGCTTCAGCCGGGTCCTTGCAAACCGTAAACCCTCAATCATGGAGGCCTGCTGCTGTTAGTTCTCTAGTTGGACATGTCGGCTTCCAACCTTGCCATGCGGGCTCAGCCATGCAGCACAAACCCTAAACCAATCTTGATTGGTCGCCGGCCGCGGCCGCGTACTACTCTTATGTACTTGACTGATGCGGTGTGTTTTCTAGCACAACACCCGCGACCAGGTAAGAACTTACGTTCAGAGTTGAATTTGCATATGGTTCCCATAATAGGGCACTGCGGTGATTTTGAACAGGGCCGGCAAATTCCTCGCCGAAATATTAAGCATGCCCCCAAAAAGTTTTTGGGGGTGACCCAATACACTACAGACCCCAATCTTTTATAATCCTTGTCGTTCTTAATTTCAGGGCATAAGAGCTTCAGCATGCGCAGCCGTCAGGAGCTGTTCTTGGGCCTGGATCTGGCGCAGCTGCAATTGCATGCGCAGTCACTTGAGTTGACATGAGTCGGGAATTTATTACTACAACCCCTCTAGGATACCAAAACGGCCTGACAGCAGCAGCAGCACACCCTTAAAGCTTCTCCTTGGAGCACCCTTGAAGCCACCCGTAAGCCTCTCTTTAAAAATTAGGAGTGGTTAGGGATACTATTAGGCGTATATTGGGGTTATATTGGGACAATGGAAAATAAAATGGAAATTAGGCATATATTGGGGTTCTATTGGGATAATGGAAAATAAAATGGAAATTACTATTTAGGATTTAAGGCACCCTCGAAAAGTTCTTCGAAGAATCCTCCCTTTAAGAGCTGCGCACCTTTGAACTGACGAGTCGTCCTGTTTGAACGTCAGAGGAGCAGAGTCAAATGGAAAAGAAGACGAGCAATGAAATAGAAACTGAGATTTTTGGTAGGGTTTACTAGGAACTGTATTGAATCTTGAAGACACGGAAGAGGCCGCAAGAGGTGTCATGGTCAAAAAGTTTGTGCGTCTTTCAACCAAAGGGTTCAGCAGTTTTCGGCGCATATGATAGTTTCCCTACCTAAATAAGGCCAACATAGACCCCAACACAGTATGATCCTTATCATACCTAAAGAAGGTGGACCCCAATATAGACACCCAAATACCACGATCCTTACTATAGGGACCCCAAGAGGGTACCCTAATGGTAGGAAACCCCCATATAGGAATCTCGTGGGCCCCCACCAACTAGCCAGCAATCATGGTATCATGGGAAGAGTGGTATGTGTATAGCAGGAATACAGTTGTAGAACAGGAATATACGAGGACCCTGGGGTTCACGTATTATTTAGGTGATCTGGAATGCAAGGTGCGACTACCTTGGCGTCGTAAACTCATGATCCTCTCGCCTATGCTCCCCCAAACTAACATGGAACCCGATGTGGCCTCATTCGCAGTGAAGTTTCTACAAGGCCCACCCCTTCCGAAATACATCTGCCATATGATCAGATTGTCCGTGCACTTGCTTAAAGCTTTACATGGGGCTGCCTAAGCCTTGCTTCCAAACCCTAAGCCCTAATCGCCAAACTTAGCCTAAACCGTACGTGTTGTTTTGACAACCGCATTTTTCATTTTTAGTCATTATTGAAGTCATTTTTTGTTTTTATTAATTCGAGGCTGAAGCTCGGCATAATGCCGGGCAGTGGCCCCGTCGCTGGCTCTGAGCTTGAGGAGGAGTTCCAGGTCAGCCTAAACATGACTCTTGGCTTCAGGGTTTTGGGCGACCATTAGGCCCCTTGCAGATTTCAGGCAGTGGGGAGAGAGGGAGAGGGAGAGAGAGAGATAGGCAGTGCCCCGGGAAGGGCAGAAGAAGAAAGAGAGAGAGAGAGAGTGATATGTATATATAGCTTACACAACCGGTAGAAGAAGAGAGAGAGTGAGATGTATATATGTATATATATATATATATATGTGTGTGTGTGTTTGTATTTATGTATACAGAGTATGCAGACTGTATCTGCAACGGTCAACTCTGCCTGGTCATTTGCAGCACGTCAACATGTACGAGCCTTCGTGCCACGGGGCAAACCCTCGCCCACAGCACTTCGGGAAACAGAAGAAGCAGAAGAAAACAAATAATAAGAAGAAGGAGCAGAAGGGTTTACACATATATATCTCGTAGATTGAAGCTGTTTCTCGTTTCATTTACCAGGCCCTCCCCCAACCGGTATACCCGCTGCGCCGCTTTGGTACCCTTCAATAGTGTCTATAGTGGTAGGCCCCCCAGCCGCCTTCCTCCCATCACTCGTCGTTTCGAAGCACCTCTGTCGCCATTCTCCGAACTGTTGTCATTTCAAAGGCCCCCTGGTCGCCATCCTCTTAAATCTCATCGGTTTTGCATCTTGTGAGATTTTTCGCTATGGCAAGACATGTAGTGCGCTGGTCGCATTTACCATAGGAGTATCAGGCATGGGCAGCAACAAACAGCCTCAAAGATTTTTTAGCCAGAACCTGGCTTCAGCAGGGTTGACAGCAAAATGCCATCATATCTGGGCAGAATGGCCGATCTGGACCTGCAACCCCAGTCCAGTTGTTCACCTTGGTTGCTTTGATTACTTATCATGGGGCTGGCCTTTCCAGACTATGTTTTCCCCAATCCCAAAATAGAGATACTCAAGCAGGACATTATCATTATCCTGCATGAGCTGTAGTCTAAAGCTATCTCGCTTAATGACCTTTAATGCTCGCCGATATAATCCACATATAACGCCCTTCAAGCATTGACTATCGCTCACATACTTTAGGTCTCCAGGTAGGTGTCGTCTTTTGGAGCTCTTGATTACCAGGATCTTTTCGCATTCTGTGGTCCAATCGTAGTTTCGAAACATGAGCTATAGCCTTGACCCCCTTACAGGGGCTACATGGGGATTTTTCTATGGGAGTGGGTTATTAAGGGGGATACTAGGAGTTTAGACTACTACAGTGACTGTAGCTGACATGCATGCTGACATGTTTGTGTGGCAGCCTTGCCATACTGAGGGTCCATATCGTGAGTATGCACGGATCGTTGCGTGATTATGGAAGAACTTCTGAAAGTTATGTGTCATGGAGGAAAGAAGCTGACATAGTCAACGAAAGCCTCCCCTCGCTGTGAGAACTCCACCTCATGACTCTTCTACGATGGCCAAGGTCTGACCTGACCCTGGGTGGCAAAGCCTTCTTGGCGCCTCGGTTCTTAGGGTTTAAGATTTAGGGTTAAGTGTTTAGGCTTCAGGTTTAGGCTTAGGGCTTTCACCATGGGACTTCTTATGCATGCGTGCATTGCCATGGGGGGAAGGGTCAGGGGCCGGGCAAATGATCACGAGCTAAAACGAGCCCATCCCCCCAATTGTAACTAGTACTGGGAAGTTTCCCAGAAGGCCCTCGATCCGGCATGGTTGTTTTTTGTAAGAATCGTTTGCCCAATCGGATGGTTGCTTATGGAGATTCTTCGGTATACATGAATGTACCAAACTTGGCTTCTGCCAGCATTGCTGGCACCAGGCTGGTTTAGCTGTTGAAGAAAAGTCGCATGTGAAGATTGCCAGTTCTGGGCCAGTCCGGGGAGCAAGCATTTCTGCAACTGGCGCCAACAATTGTCTGTTTTCCCGTCGGCAACCGGAGCCCTGACTCACAAAGTATTTTGGTACATGCAGGGAGTCTGACAGAGTTGGGTATAGGATTCAACGGCAGGGCGCCGGGAAGCTTGCTATACGACGGACCTATGCGATCCTCATGCATCAAATCATTTCGCTCTGCAGACACTGCCCCTTTTGAGGAACCCCCCTGAACCACCCTATGCATCCCTACAACCCCCTCGAAATGAGCTATAGTCTTAACTCCTCAGAGGGGGTTTTATAGGGGATTATACAGTGGACTACTATGGGGAATAGTAAGGGGGATACAAGAAGTTTAGGCTATAGCTCAAATGGAACGCAGTGTCTGGCCTTTTTTGAGAACCATGCCCTTGTGTCATTAGAGTATTACTTTCTCGGGGAGACCATAGCCCCTAATGTATAATAAGATTATGCGTATATCCTCCTTGTAGTGTAGTATTTCATAGGAATACTCGAATCTTACTAGGTTCAACCATCAAAAAAAGCACCACTCATACTTGCCAAGTCGCTATAAACAGCTAGATTATCCCAGTGTCCATTTCATTGTGCATTGCTCCTTTCTGTCCATTTGGTTCTCCATTACAAGGGGGATATGCACCCGCAAGCCTTAAACTTCAAACCTCACTGAGCGGATCTGTAGTGCGTAACTCCAACTGGTGGCTAAAGGGCCCCCGGGCAACAGTGCCTAACTTGAAAGAGTCGACGGGGTTGTAGGCTCTATGTGATATATGTAGCTATATACCCCTCTGGGCAATATCCCTTGGCTTTTGTGAGGAGTACTATCCCTACACATCCCTAGATAACCCTATATCGCCCTGTATATCCGCAGCTTCCTGTTACTGTACAAGGTACCTCACCCGAGCCTCACCAAACGCCTTAAACTCTAAACCCCAAAGCCTAAGCCCTAAGCCCCAAATCCTAAACCCCAATGCGTAACAGCCAGGCGGGAGGGGAAAAATCCCAAGCCCAAAACCCTAAACACGAGGCCTTGAATGCCACTCGCCTGGGTCAGCTGTCTGCAGATCAGCTGGGGGCAACAGGCTGCATGGCATCAGGCCCGGCCTTCCCGTATAGGTTTAGGGGGTTATTGTAGTCTCCTTAGGAATTATTTCCAATTTTGGTCAAAGTACAACCCTAAGGAATTATTGAATACATGTCTTGTCATAAGTCTAAGGCTACAGTTTATAGGCGTTCGGGGCTTTCGGGTATTAGGTTTTAGGGATTTAGCGTCTAGGGAATTAGGGTACAGGGTTTAGGGAATTCGGGTCCAGACAATTCCAGCGTAAGGGTTTAGGGGATTAGGGTTCAGGGATTTAGGGGACAGGGGTTTAGGATTCAGGATTTTCGGAATTAGGGTTTTAGGGTTCAAGGTCTGCTATGATATGGCGCTGAAGAAAAAGATTGTCACGCCACAGAGTCAGTTTGAGACCATCGTGCTTTGTGTCATGCTGCTAGGGCCTCTCAGTGGCCGGGCTCTCTAACACATAGAGCCACTCCACGTCGTCTGCGGTGGCCAAGCCACCCAAACCTATCCCTTTCAGGGCTTATTACCTGAACTCAGTCAGGTCCATCTTGGTCAACCCTAAACCTTGGGTACTGCCCCCCCTCAGTAACAGTTGGATAATGATTATAATAGGGTTATATATAGCCCTTAATAGGACCCCTAATATCGACTGTTACTGGGAGGGGGCAGTACCCAACCTAAACCCTAAACCCTAAACCACAAATTCTTTCTTAACAGCTAGCATGGGAATGACCCCCGGCTTGCGAGGTGAGAGGGAAATCCTTGATCTGCCAGCATCAAGGCCCTTTGAAGGCCCTAAACCCTAAAACCCTAAACCCTAAACCCCAAATATCCCCAAATACCCAAAACCCTAAGCCTTCAGTACCCCAAACGCTAAATACCTTAAATACTCTAAATAACCCAACCCATGAAAGGTGTCTGAGAGGGCAGAAGCCTTGGAAAGCCAGGGTTCCTGGGGTCATAGGGGGATAGGGATGGACCAGAATATGGAACGTGAAATGGACACTCAATTTATGTATAGAGGGGTTAATCGGGGTAGTAGGCATGAAGAAACCCGAGTTCGAATCAGGTCTTTTAAGCAATACAGTACATATTTCGCATGTCGTGTGCCTACCTGGCCCGCCTAGAAAATGCTACCATGCCCTTCGTACATTGGAATCTCACAGCTAGTCTTTAAGCGTAAGGTACTTAGGCTCATGCAGGATTTGTAGTATCAATGAATTTTTACAACTCAAACATCCTGCTTTCAGGGACCTGGAGCAAGGCGAGATATCCTCTTTCCCCTTCTTTGTACGTAGGTTCCCCAGCCCCTTCAGGGCCCTGGACCCTAAGCCCTAAAACCCTTTATCCCCAAAACCTAAACCCCTCAACTCCAACAAAAACAAAATCCCACAGAAGGTGTGGATGCTGCTGCCGCGCTGCAGGCCACCCTGGGCGTTACTTCCCTGGGCACAGCACTGACTCCTCGGACAGGCCTGGATCTTAATAGATAGATACATAGAAAGATACATGTTAGGTACAAGATTACTATAGGGTCACTTCAAAGGGGTTGCAGAAGGATATATAGGGGTATGTAGGGGTATAGAGACATATAGGGATTTCTAGGTTTAGGAGAATCATTCGCCCAATAATGGAGAATTACATGGGAAAGCACATGGAACATTAAATAGAAGCTTGGGGTTTATAGGGATATACATTTCTAGGAACTCTTTGGACCCCTACTACCTGGTACTCCACTACTATTTAGGCCATATTCCTTCTTTATTTGGGTCTAGATGGGTAGTGGGGTACCAGGTAGTGGGGGTCCTGAGAGTCCCTAGGATACATCCCGGATTTAGGGTTTACCTTGCTTGCTTTTGGTATGCAAGGAAGGATTTGAGAAGGAAACGCTAGCTGTTAGAATAGTGAACCCTAAACCCTAAACCAGGGATCCCCCTAAACCCTAAACTAGGGATCCATTCCTGCATTCCTATTAAACCCTAAACCCTAAACCCTAAGTCCTAAACCCAACTACGAACCAGTAAGTAGAGGTCTTAAGGTTCATGTCGGGACTTGGGGGTTTGAGATCTGGTTTAAGGGTTTAAGGGTTTAGGGTTTTAGGGTTTAGGGTTTAGGGTTCAGGGTTTTAAGGTTTAGGGTTTAGGGGGGTTTGCTAGCCTCTGCCGGAGGATGCCGGAAGTATGCAGGCATCTGGAGCTAGCATGGGGTTGGAGAGCCGACTCCTGTAAGGTTGCAATTCGGTTGATGGTGAAGCGGATCTACCTTAAGCCCCCCAAACAACACAAGCTTAAAGTTTATACCCTTAGGGTTAGTAATCTCAGGTTTAGGGTGCTAAATACCAATCATCAATTTTCTTTAGGTTTGCTGTGCCTTGCACAGTAACCGTAGCCTTGGACCATTATGGCAAGTAGTTTTTGGTCAGCTTTCCGATGGTTTCTGCTGCAGCGGCGCAAACATGGGAAAACAATGGGGCCGAGAACGATGAGCATGAGCTTCAAAAGAACAGTGTGACATTGGTACTGGTAGAAGTATAAGTGCAACAGTCATCAAGCAGTGGTGATGCTCGTACTAAGGCATAGCTACAGAATGATATTGTAGCAGTAGCATTGGCGACGGACAGTGAGGTAGTGGTGACCTTGAAGATGACGTGGACCACATGCTGAACGCAGCAGCAGCCTTCCTACTAGGAGATCTGCATCCCTGCATCGCAGTCTCCAAGCGTTTGGCTTCTGCTGGGGGATCTTTAGAACAGATCACGTTATACAGGGCTATTTCTGTATGAATTTCCGAGACCTTGCACTGTAGCATCTTCTGGATAGTCCCTTCCCATAATTAGTAAACACCCCGCCGTCCTAACAGGAAATACTGGAGTATGGTACCATCATATATTAAGGGAACATTCGTCATTAATGTGGTTGGGCGGGGGAGGAGGTCAGTGCTAAGGGAGGGGAGGAGTAGAGCATAGTTGGCACAGGAATGCCTTAGAGGCCCTGGTACATGAGGTAGGGTGTTGATCATAGATTTTGGTGAGCTGTAGGTGAGGCTGTATATTGGTGAAAGCGTACATGACGTGTTTATTTGGAGCAGCCATCACTTTAAAGCAGATGCAACCCCTTAAGACATACATGCTACGGGAACCTGCCAAACATGCAGAGACTGCCAGGAGCTTACAAGGACGCCATCCAAAAGATTGGCCACAGTGTCCTCATCATGCAGGGCTTGAACATGGCCCTGGACTTACTGTACCCGTTCGGTGTGGGAGAAAAATCTTGTATAACCTTACCTATCCTATTGCTGTAGAAGTCTAGCATTGTGAGGATCTCAAGTGGTGCAAGATTCCTCCATCCCTCGTAGGTTCCATTGTTCAAGACTCTTGCAGAATCATATGGGCCCAATGTCTGCGCCTGGGTATACCTATCTCGCAGCCTCCTGTAGTTCCACCCCACATATCCCCACGGACCCTTAATGGTACACATGTGTATATATATATATATATATACAGATGTATGCGCTGCCGCTTATGTCTTTGCTGAGGCCAACGAACAGATCAAGAGTTTCTTGGAAGCACCACCACCATGCCCTCCACCTGAAGACGCGCCTTTGGCAAATAAAGTTTGATGCAGGATATATAGTCATAGAGATGGGTATATAGAGGGGTCATTGATGGTTTAGGGTAGGGAATGGAACATGAAATGGAAAAGGATGTACAGTGCAAGCACTGGTTAAGAAATTCTCCTGCCCGATCCAGAGGCCTCTCAATTTCTTAGCTTTCATTACCCCATTTTCCATGTTACCCCCAGACAGAGCTCTCTCAGTTTGACATTTTCTTCACCCAGTTTGAACCACTACTGTACAGTGTTGTTGGCTTATCTTTTAGGGTTTAGGGTCGGATAGGAATGGGAAGTCATATGGATAAGCAAAATGAAAATGACATGGAACCTGCGGGGTATACAGGGATTGCTGATTGATTTAGGGAAAGAGGAAATGGATTCAAGCAGTAGCCCTTTACAAGTTCTTCATGATGTAGTACTTTCCATTGTCTCCCCATTTCCGAAGCCCGAGACTCTACCCACAAGTTGCGCTCCGGCCTCAGAACTTCAGCAACGCCTTGCTGTCGAACTCAGCCCTGGCGGCCTTCACGATATGCTTCCTGGTCCCTCCCTCAGATGTGGCTAGCTCACCCTAAACCTTAGTAATGCAGTTTCCATTTTTCCATTATCCCTATATAACCCCAATATTCACCTATTATTCCCCCATTAATAACCCTATTCACACTTAGGTCATCAAAGCTAGCAGCATGGAAGAGCAGATTCAAGAATTGCGTTTAGGGCTTGCTTTGAAGGACCCTGAAGTTTGGAAAGACACCCTGTATAAGCCGGTTCTTAACCCACAAGTAACCCCTGTGTCAAGAAGCAGGGTTGCTGATCACAGCCGCGGTTCGCGATATGCAGATATACCATAATGTATTGCTGTAATAGACTATAATATGCTGCAATATATTACTGTAATATACTGTTGCCACTTGGAGAGTTGCAGGCTTCTATTGGCACCTGCCTTGGCCTGGCAACCAAATCGCAACTCGGTGGAATTCACCAGTAAATTCCCAAATGGTCTTTCCCAACAATTAGGGGTACCATTTTGGGGGATCCAATTGTCAGGAGAGGTCTATATCGGGGCCGGCATATTTATGGAAATTGCCGCATAACCCCTGTATGTTTACTCCAGTTCCCGTTTCATTTCCCGTTCAATTGTCCATTATTGGGGTAATATCCCCGTTTCCCTAGATGACCTAGATATGATTATATATCCCTACAAAACCCTACATGGCATTGTATACCTGTGGATCCCTATAATAGCACTGTTGGAGTTCGCGTTTCAAGCGTGTCTCCCATGCTATCTACATGCTGGTATGTCCAAAACGTCCCTGTCATAATGTAGTAGCCCTTATGACTGTAAGGACTCCCACAAGAAACCCCTCACTCTTGGAAACTCTACACCTCGCATGTACCTTGAGATTTGCATCGATCCAGTCATAACCCTAAACCCTAAAGCCCAACCCCTCTAGAGGGATCCCTAATTTTTTAGGAAACCTCATGGCATGGCAAGGAAACCGGCAGATCCACGAACTTGCCGTGTGCAGGAGCGCCAAAGCGTGTGTGAGAGGTTGGCCAAAGCGAGGATTATTTTGTTTTGGAGGTTTAGGGGTTAGGGTGCAAGAGGACCCTCATTTTGGAAACTCCCAGCTCGCAAGCCCACTACAATCACCACATTTTTGAGACTATAACTTTTTTCATTATTGCTAGTCAAGGACTTCAGGTAGCATTGATTTTCTTATGTTCATGATTACTGCTTTTGTTTTTGTTATTGGTATTGATGACTATCATTGGGGGACCAAAGGCTAACTACACCTTCGTGGTGGCCCCTTCTCCTTAGTAGCTGAGTGGATAACCGTTGAGTTTTGGGGGCTTATATTATATGTAACCCTATCATAACTACAGGATAGAAGCCCTAAACCCTACACCATTTTGGGGTGGGGCCAGGAAGCTCAGCAACTTGGTCTTGAGATGCCCTGCGCGGAGCACACTCAATCTGGAATGCTGCCAATAAGTTCAGGGTTTAGGGTTAGGCACGAGTCTTCTGGCCATTTCATCCTGGCATCCGCCTCAGCTCCAGGTTTGAAAGGGTTTAGGGTTATACTGCCCTAACCATTACCCTTACTATAATTTAGATGGACCCCCAACCAAGTAATAGTGACTATAAGATGTACCCCCCAACCCAGTAATAGTGACTATAAGGGATACTAAGGATTATATTAGGGTCCTCGTATATTCCTATTATACCACTATGACAGGGTGGGGGGTCCTCCTAAACTATAACAGACTCTTCTTGGGTGGGGGCAGTACACAGCCGCACAAGCCTTACAGCACGTAGTTTGTTTAGGGTAACCCCCTGTATGAATCCAGCTTCTATGGCAATTGCCAGATTCTTTTTCATTTGATTTTCTTTTATTGGGGTAAAATCCCCGAACCCTTAACCCTAAATCCTGAATAGTAGTAGTCTTCCGTTTTCTGTACGGTTACCCCACGTACCCCTATACAAACCCTATCTACCCTCTGTTTTGCTTGAAGGTGGCGAACTGAGAGTTGATTCGCACGGGTGTCTCAATAGGGTGCAGCAGGGGCGATGGCAATGAAGCTGAAGCCATACTTGGAGGGTCAGGGGGACGTAGTAAGTAGGTTAATAAGGGGGATAACTGGGGTTACTATATGAGTTATAGGGGATCTTGACCAAATTACTAAGTTCCCCTTGCCCTCCGAATACCTTGACTGAGTCCTTATGGCATAGCCTGCGGGGGTTGAAAATGGGTGTTGCAAAAAAAAGAGATCATTTTCCTATGAAAAAAACGGATGTTCATATGTTCGGGTCGGGAATCTTTTAGGGGACGCCCCGGTTTAAGAGGTTGTCGGAAATCCCAGTCTAAATTGTGGACATGACAGGGCGCGCAGAGCCGGGAGTCTTCACCACCTTAATTAACCCCAATGTGCAAGTTTCTCAAAACAATGCCTATATCCTCCCTAGTTGGGACCATACGACCCAGAGATATCCCTAAAGTCACTGTGCGCCACCACTTTGAGATGTCCAAACTACGCAGCCCCGCATGCGAACTTGCACAGTAATCCCTAAGCCATGAGCTTTGGACCCGGTGCTCTTTGACCTCATAATGTGGCACGTTGCTAACTAGGGAAGTAAGAGGGGGAATAGACTGGGGCTTTATAGGGATGATGGAAAGGAACATGGAAATACCACCATCTTGTAGGATAGACATATACATATATATGTATATATTGGGATTGTAGCAGGGAATAAGGGAACATGTTCTATAGGGCTGCTAACATCTTCTCAGACTGCCTGCAGCCAGTCCATTCCATGTGAAAGGAGGTCTCTTTGGTCACAACGAGCACGGACACGGGGCCAACGCCAACCACTGACACGGGGCCAACATCGTTGGTGGCAGAAGTAGGCCCGACCCGTCACAAAGATGGTCGTTTCCCAAAATTAGGGTTATGATTATAGTTTTTTGGGGTCTATGTTGGGATCCTCCTGATTTCGGAAACCACCCAGTTTTCCCGCAACGTGGTCCCAATTTCTCGCTTTTTTCCGACCAGTGCGGTTGCTTGGGCACATGTTGCCATTGACCCTCAACCCTAAACTTAGGCCCTAAACCCTCCAACCCCAAACCTTCATCCGCTCCCTTATAAGAACCCCCCGGACCCTCCTTGGTAAGAAATAGCCCCCTAATACATTATGGCACCATGTTTGGGAATTGATCTTCGGGGAAGGAGACTAATCAGACTGCACATGCTCGCCCCGAAGGTGGAAGCAGTGCTATCATCCCATCTGCTGTCGCTCCGCCTCACGCATTGGCATTCCACCCTAGAACTTTGCCCTGCATGCGCTGCTGAGCTGCACATATCCTCTGTCTCTGTTCCGCTGTCCCTCCTGCGACCCGACTTGGAAACAAAGCTGCCTACTGTCACCAAGCACGTTTACTACAAGCCCCATAGTCCTTGTTACTAGGTAGACTTGCTGTGTCAAGAGAGCTTCCAAGAAGGGACACTAGAAGTACCCTGGCTTTCAGAGACGCTTGCCATTCACCAGCAGGTCTGGGCCTTAGGGCTAAAATGAGCTATAGTCTAAAGTCTAAACTCCTTAAAAGGGGCTATAGAAGTTATATACGGTTATTTACTGAATTATATAGGCAACGTCTCGAATGAATAGTTTCAAAGCCCAGTCTAGGGCGGTTAAAACAAGATTATGTAAGCTCCTATTTCCTTAGGAATTGTTCTGGTTCATTCTTATGAGAGTCTAGCCAGAAGGTATTTTTGAAAACAATACACTTATTTGAGGTCTAGGGAGAATACAGTAAAGGACTGTAGGACGGTACCCACATTGAGACCCATGCTCGTACATGATTTTCTTTTTTTTTGTTAGCAGGGAGTGTTGAGAATAGCCTTTGCGCGCTTTGCCCTGACTGATTCACGTAATTTTATGAGTTTAGGGTGTAGGGTCCAGAGTTTTAGGGTTTATAGTTCATGGTGCACGAAATCCATTCCCCTAGTGCTTAACAGCCCCAGCCCCCTCTTATCAAATATTTCCCAATACATGGGGCCTTTATGAACCTGTGGGGACTAAAATGTTTTCAGGTGGGGCGGGAGGCGTGAATATAATCTACCCTGAACCCTTAAACCTGAAACCCTAAAACCCTAAACCCTAAACTGAACCCGAAACCCAAATCTAAGGAATCTTCCCCGGCAACCCAGCAGCTTAGAACCTCCTTCTTAATCTCCTGTTCCTAATGTTAAAGCTCTCCACCCCCTAACCTTCGATATTCCCATTGTGGTATAGGGCTTAGGGTTGAGGGGTTCAGGGTTTAGGCTTCTATGATATCTCGGGAAGATGTAATATTAGGAGGGTGTGGGGTTTTAACTTTAGGGTGCAGGCATTGTAAGCGGCAAAGGTTTACGACCCTGACCTCCCCGCAAGGGCAAGGGCTTCAGGGTAGTGACCCTACGTGGAGGTTCATTGGGCTTAGTTGCTGCTTATATTTGGTCTTATCACATTACTGATAATCCCCCTAACTGTACTTAAGTAGGTTATCCTAGCTACAAGTACGGTTATAATCCCAGGTATAAGCAGTTACTCAGTCCCCTGAACCTCCAAGTAGGATGGAGGAATCCCTGTGGGTTTTAAGATCCTTCCAAGAAATCCTGGCGAATACTATTAGGGCCATATTGGGCAAACCTTTTAGGGGTATAACCTTAGGGTAGAAGCCTGGAAGCCTTTATGAACTAAACCTGAAACCGTAGCCCCTAAACCCTAGACCCTCAAACCTTAAACGAAAAACCCTACCGACCCTAAAGCCCCTTCAACCCTAGACCTTCAAACCCCTAGACCCTATCGACCCTCAAAACCTAAACCCTAAAAGCCTAAACCCTAAAACCCTAAACCCTAAACCCTAATCCCCTAATTCCTAAACCTTAAACCCCTAAAACATGGAGCTTAGGTTGGGGTTTGCCTCTTTTGATGATTGCAACCATGCTGATGTCCCGTGGCGGCAGTGGGTGTAAAAGAGATTAGGTTTCTGGGTGTAGGACTCTCCGACCCAGGAACTGAGAGTAGGTTTAAGGTCTAGGGCTTGGGGGTTAGTATTTAAGTCTTCCCTAACATGAGGAACACATTGTTACCATCTGAGGCTTGTTTTTTCCTCCTCATGGGGGTTGGAGTCATCAAGCCCTGGGGTTTAGGTTTTAACCCTAAACCCTAAACCCT
The DNA here is from genome assembly GCA_905231905.1 of Symbiodinium pilosum. NCBI lineage: Eukaryota > Dinophyceae > Suessiales > Symbiodiniaceae > Symbiodinium > Symbiodinium pilosum. The sequence continues at coordinate 25,976 of CAJNIZ010002781.1, forward strand.
AGTACTACTCATCCTACCTGGGCACTGCAAATGTTGCTTGCCAGCGCCAGCTGCCTCAGGAGTCTGCTGCTCTGGAATTGCTGCGATTTACGCCAGTTATCAGTCCTTGCGAATACGCGGTCTCGCCACCATTCCAAAAACTGAAAGTATGGTATGTTCTTCCAGGAAGCCACCATTTGCGGTGGTTGATCCTTCCAATGTTGCGTTTTCTACCACGACAAACAGAATTTGTTGTTTGATTCTTATTTGTTTGTTGTATCCCTGAGTTTTGTGTTTTGACTTTTGCTTGTTTCATATGATCCTCTACCCCGCAAGCCCTTGAAAGCCTCTTGTAGCCCTCAGGTCCCGAACTGCTTCCCCCAAGAGACCTTGATACATGGGAACCTTAAACCCTCAATGCCAATCCTTAAGTTTTTAAAGTTTAAGGACTCACCGCTCAAAATACTTTAAGTCCGGCACCCTCATCCCGAAACCTTACGCCGCAAACCCTAAACCGAAACCCCTGCACCCAACCGAAACCCTGGCACCCTAATCCCAAACCTGCACGACAAAGAAAATAACCTAAACCCTAACATAGTGTTTCCATTTTCTTTTCCATTATCCCTATGTAACCCTATATTCTGCCACTGTATAAGCCCTATATATCCTGTATATCCCCTATAAACCCTAATACGGACGGCAAGTTGTTGAGCTCGTGCTCAGATCTGAAGTGCAGGTTCCTGTCGAGCAACTCTGGCGATGGAGCCGATGTCAGGGTTGGGGCCCCTGGAGCTTAGTTGCTTAGGGTTTATGGGGGTTTAATTGAAAGACGAAAGGATTAGTTTTAGGCTGTAGGGTTAGGGGGCTTAGGCTTTCTAATTTAGAGACTCCCCAGGTCATGCAGAAGCCCCATATACAGCTTGGAAATGCGATGCCCTCGTCACCCTTCTGCAACCGTAGTATTCTATACCGCCAAATCGCCGTTTCCATTATCGGAATGAAAGTGCCGGTATGCATGAGGGTTGGCATTCAAGCAGCCAGTCCTGGGTGACGGATGTTTGGGGCTCAGCACTGGCAAGCTGCCATGAGAAAACTCCAGCCCAGCCTTCAAACAGATTTCGGGCAATGTTGCACTCTCTTTAAACTCTAGTACTCCTCCCCCCCTAACAATAGGGCCCTCAGAAAAATACAAAATTAGAAGCTCTGAATACAGGCTCCGCGGTAATGAGGGCCCTGAGAGGCCTTGGGGATTATTCGAAAAGGGATGGTCTGGATTCGGTCCCGCATTTTGAGGGCCCCAACATCAAAACACATCAAAGAAGGTCTTCCCAACAATGGCGTGGCTCTGAACAAGCGGCGGCGATAACACATTAAAGAAGGTCTCTTCACTAAAAGCAGCATGAACAAGTTGTTTCACATTCCCCCAAAAGTGCACTTACTTGGATATGCGGATATTGGAAAGCCTTGGTCAGGTCTCTGTCACCGCAAACGGGCGACCTGTGGTGGATCTGCCGCCTACATTCCGTTTCTCGCTGATAGGCTCCATCAAAGATATGTGGCAGGGAACCTCGGACCAATTTCGCCAGACTGCCACAATGAAGCTGAGCATGTGCTGTCTGAGTCAGTTGGTAGCTACAATTTGCGGCATGCTGACTCGTTGCCTAGGCAAAGTTTATGGCCTGGCCTTCCTCATCATTTGCTTCAGTGGAGTTTGGCCATACCTCAAGCCGATGTTGATGCTGCCTGTCTATGACTATGTTTCGATGTAAATTCCACTCAAAGCAGCGACAACAATGCAACCCATGTTGCCAGCTAGCAGGAAACATGAATGCATGCGGGCAACAACCGAGAGTTGCGACATATGCAGCCAGCATGTTGCAGTCATGACATGATCGTCGATTGCTGCAAATATCATGATCGTCGTTTGCTGTTTGAATGCCCGGCCTGTCATACTTTTAAAACGTTCCAGATCACAAAGAACAAGCTGTCAATGTGCGCATGTCCCCGCCGCCCCCACCACCAACTCCGCCCCCCACCAGCAGCGGCAGGCACCAGCACTAGTACCACTAGTACTAAGAAGTCACTACTCCCACCGCTACTCTTTGCTGCTGCCATGGCTACTGCCATCACTGACGAGCACTACTGCGTGCCTGGCTGATGCTGCTGCTGCTGCTGCCGCTGCTCTTGCCGCGGCTGCTACTACTGCTGTTGCTGCTCCAGTTACTACTGCCACCACGAGCGACGCCACCGACAAGGACGATGCCTGCTGCTGCTCCCGCTGTTGCAGCTAGTACTACGATGTCAAGGAGAAGTACAAAACTATGAAGTATCACCAATTCTACTCATCGCTACTACTGCTAGCAGTACTTGACCAGGCTTGTGTGCTGGTTCACACCGCCGTCTCGGCTGAGTGTGGCAAAGCGTCAGGGTGTCTCGAGCTGATTTGGACATTTCAACATTGAAGTTCCCTCCCCTCATGGGGGTCGTGCCAGAACGCACCTGAGGCTTGCTGAACTTCTTGGATGCCTTTGGCAAGTGGTCGCTGGTGGACACGTCCACTCGCTGCAGTGCAAGCTCGAGTTTATGCCTTGTAGGTTTCTTCAGGGAGCAGTGCGTTCAGAAATGCCCACTCGTTTCCATCAGCGCCACTTTTTGCTTATCATCAAGTTGTCATGAACTTTGCTGCCCTTACTACAAAACATGATAGTTTCCATGCATGGGGGCCCTTAACGTAGACTTCACTATGCTACAACCTGTGTTCTAGGTAGTGCGCAAAACGGAGCCCCCCCAACAAAAAATCAAGAACACCTAGTTGTTTCAACCACCCACATTCTTAGTGCTGCCATTTCTCTTGATCTGATTTTTCCAACGACTGAACGGCCCTGGCCCCTCTGGGGATCTGATGTAGGTAGGAGCTTCAATATTATAGTATACTATGGTTCATTATGGTATATACAGTAAAGTATATTTTAGTATAGTACATTATCTTATCGTAGCTTATAGTATATTATAGTAGAGGGGTGTTGAGTAAGCCCTTTTTCTTTTTTGGGGGTCATAAGTTCTGTATAAGAAATGAGCTGTACAAACAAGCAGGTTGCTGGGTGTTCTAGATGATGGATAAGTACAGGGAACCTAGGTAAACTATTGCTTGATATTTAGGCCCTTGAAGCACCCTATACAACCCTAAACCCTAGAGAGTAGTTTGCACGTTCTTTTCCGTTGCTCCTATATATCGCTCTCATTATTTAGGCCCTACATCGAGCCGTGGGTGTCTGATTTCGGCCACTTTTGCTGTGTACATCTAGACTTTCTTTTCTGGAGGCCTACTTGGGGTTCATGGCTCTGAGTAACTACTTTTAACTGGGTTTGTTACTTAGGGTCATGAGACCAGTTATAAGTAATTACTAAGTCCCATGAACGTTAAGCTCCACATATCCCCATATCCCCTTTAAAACGGATCTATAGGTATAAGTGGGTACTAAGCCCCATGAATCCTAAACCCCACATATCCCCATATCCCCTTGAAAGGGATCTATAGTCATAAGTAGTTACTAAGTCCCATGAGTCCTAAACCCCGCACATCCCCATTTCCGCTTTGAAGGCACCTAGTTTTCAGTAGTTATAATATACCATAATATATCATAGTATACTATAACCCTGCTATTAGTATTATTTCTGTCATTGTTGGTAGTATTGTTGGTATTCAACGAAGTACCATGTCGTGTCCAGAAACCCCTAGCCATTAGTCATTACCTTCGGGATGATCCAAGAGTAGGCTTTAGGGTTTAGGGTTTGGGGCTTAAGGTTTTTACGGCTCAAGGTTTAGGGTTTAGGGTTTCAGGTTTAGGCTTGAGGGTTTAAGTTTCAGGGTCTAGGATTCAGCGTTGTACAACGCAGCTTCTATGAATTCAGAGGACTATGGACATTTATCCCATTGCCTCCTACCTGAAATGAGGTTTTTCATGGTGGTCTGCATGGTTGCCTTCAAGTTTGATCTGAGCGCGGCTTGCAGCGAAATTGGGTCGTGGCAGACAGGTGTAGGGTTTAGGCTTCAGGGTCTAGGGTCGTACCTAAACCCTGAACCCTACACCAGTACCTAAACCCTTAGGGCTTAGGCTTCAGGGTTTAGGGTCCTACCTAACCTTCAACCGTACACATAACACCCTAAACCCTTAGGGTTTAGGCTTCAGAGTTTAGGGTCGATGCCTTAAACCCTAAATCCTTAGGGTTTAGGCTTCAGGGTACTCCTACTGCTACTTCAACTGCTGCGGCCCTGACTTCTCATCTCTTGTGCTACTGCAGCTATTGCTGTTCTGATGATTGGAAGAACTGCAATTAATCCCCATGTAGGGAAATACAAGTAAAACCAGGAAATGTCCTACAACCGCTTATACCTACTAATCAGAGATGATGCTAGAGTTGGGTCATATGCTTACTCAACCCCAAGCCAGCTCAATAGTTCGAATGACCTGAGGCCACTGAAGGATCGGGCTTGATTCAGGACATCTTCCGCGAGGCAGGAGACGACGCGAACCTGAGGGTCTTCGTGCAGCCAAACCTGGGCTTCTTGCAGCTAGTCAGCACTGGGTTATATAGGGTTTAGGGTTTAGGGTCTGGAGCGCAGTGGAAGCTGCAACGGCGCAGACATGTTAATGCACTGGTGTGGTTGCTTGCTTTGAGAGTTTAGGTGGCTGTAGTTTAGCACTGCGAAGATTATCCTTTGCCTGTAGAGGGACGGCCAGCTGCATGAGCTGTTGACGTCTGATCCCGCTGCCATACCAAGTACTTTCCTCATCGCTACCTTCTGCTCACTTATTGCTGGCCACATCACAACGGCTTGCCATCGATATGCCCACAAGCTGGGTGAGTTCGGAGTCGAAGAGGAGGACCAGGGCAAGTGATACTGCAGCGTGGGACAGAGACAGGCAGGAAGGTAAAAGTAGTAAACGCAAGCCACGACGCCGTGCAGGATGAAGGGAAGCGACGACTGTGCCAAGTTCTTTGCAGCAACCCCTGGGACGTGCATGGCCCAACAGTCGCCATCAGCGTGTCCTTGCTGTCTCTCGCCTTGATCTCTAGGTTTGTGGAACCTAGGCTGTATTTGCAAGTTTGAATCATGTGAATCAACATGGTAGTGTCCCAAAAATTAGGGAAATCCTGTGTAGACCCCAAAATCTTATAATCCTTATTTTGGGGACCCCCAAAACACACACCTGATTCTGGGAAACCCCCAATCGCCATAAACCCCAACATAATCACAGTTTCCATGTAATTTTCCTCTTTCTCCTCTATCTGCTTCTCCTTTATTGGAGTTATATATCCTAGTTTTGGGAAACCCCAACATTATTGGAGTTATGTATCCCTTTATAACCGAAACCCTTAACCCTATATGACCTCTATAGAAACCTTTAAACCCTTAACCCTATATGACCTCTGTATAAACCTTTGAACCCTCAACCCTGTATGACCTCTATATAAACCTTTAAAGCCTTAACCCTATATGACCTCCCTATAAACCTTTAAAGCCTTAACCCTATATGACCTCTATATAAACCTTGAAAGCCTTAACCCTATATGACCTCTATACAAACCTTTAAAGCCTTAACCCTATATGACCTCTATATACACCTTTAATTGAAGGGGACCCTGATCATGCAGACCGTAGGCTGGTCCTTTGCGGCACCTTCCTCGAGACCTTCAATTTCAACTTTCTTGGTTTGGCTGGCTACGCTTTGGGGGAGGAGCAGAACTGGAAGCTACTATAGTATATCGGGGTCATATTAGGGATAGTGGAAAAGAAAATGGAAACTACTATAGTATATTGGGGTCATATAGGGATAGTGGAAAATGGAGACTACAATTTCACTTCTATTGCCATTACATCTTCATATACTATCATCAAGCAAGAACAAGATCATCGGCACAGCGGCTTCTGTAGCGATACAACTGCCGCAGTGGTTGTTCTTCTTATTGTCAGCCTTGATTGTTGGGATTGTAAAAAGCCATTATCCTGGCTGAGAGGTACCCGGTATCACTGCTGCTCTGCATGGCGTATTTCCCATGGTCATTTTTTCATCCTGACTGCCGAAATTACCTCTAAGCCCCTAGCGGCAGGACCCAAGTTTGAGAGGCTCCTTTAAAACCCCAAACTCCGTCTTTCAAGTGTTCGGCTAATGTTTTTAGGTGCAAGAATTGAGATTCCAACTTGGAGGGTCATGGGGACTCAGTAAGTAGGCTAATAGCCAGTTATCCCCCTTATTAACCTACTTCCTAAGTCCCCATGACCCTCCAAATACTTCACGCATGGAGGAGCAGCATCGCCCATTCTCGGTTTTCAGCCTAGGCCTTTGCCCCGCTCACCGCAGACTTGAGTTTGGGGGCTTTTTAGGAGTCCAGATGCAAAAAATATTTTTACTACTTCTCAGCAGGGAATAATATGTTATCCCCTTATTCCCCACTTACAATCAGTAAGTTTTGGGGCTCTAGGAGAAATGGGTTCAGGTCTCATGGAAAATCCGAACTGTGAGGGCTCGTTTTGCTGGGAGCATTCGTTGAAGAAGTTCAGGAGTCCGATGCCGCCTGTTGTGCATAAATCGCTGCAGAAGGAACCTCTGCCGACTGGTAGATAAGGGTCGTCTGTTGGGTTTGAAGGCATAGCTGACTTTTCATGTGTATGAGGCGTTGCATTCTGTGTGGCGAAACCCTAGCATCTCAGACCCTTGAAGCGCTTAACCCTGCTTCTGAGATTCTCAGCTGCTTTCAGAATTTGCCGGATTTGCACCTGGCTATGCCGACAATGTCGTGCAAGCGGCCAAAACCCTGCCTGACTGGGCCTGCTGCAGGTACGCGTATACGAGAAAGCAATCCAGAACCTGATAGCTTCTTGGCTCACTTCAGCAGCGTTATCTCTTAATTCTCTGCAGTCCTCCAAACTTACACAGAACCCCAAGTAGGCCCCGTTTGACAGGACTCTTCAGTCATAGGGTCCTTGGGGTTCCCTGCTAGGCTGAGGGTGGCTAGTTAGTCAATTACTGGGTTGCTGTTAGGGTATATTATCCCCC
>CAJNIZ010002781.1:33118-43761 GCA_905231905.1 Symbiodinium pilosum
GGTGTAGTGTTTAGGGTTAGGGTTTAGGATCTAGGGTTTAGAAATCCATTCCCTCGCCCCAAGAAGGCTGGATAGAACGACACAATGTTGTTTCGTTTGCTTCGTCGAACGCTGTAGTTCTGGGAGTGCCATCGTGGGTATCTGGTAGTTTCACAAAGCAGGTGGGCCCCAACATAAACCCCACGATACTGTAGTCCTCATTATGGGAGCCCTCAAAGTGGTACCCATAATTTTGTGAAACCCTAAAACCTTATAAATCCCCATCTATTCCTATGTACCTTCTATAACCTAGATATCCTCCCCTCCAAGGTACAAGGAACCACAGGCGGGTTTGAATTCGAAACCCGAGCCCCTCGCAATAAGCGCAGCCTGCAGGGCCCTGCCCCCCCCGAAAGTGTAGGCACAACAAGTAGAGGTCCATTTGGTACTTTCCTTAAATATGTGGACCCTAATACAGATTCCAAAATAGTATAGTCTTTAAGATGGAAACCCCCAAAAAGGTACCCCAAAGTTTGGGAAACCCCGATTTAAATTAGATGTATAGCGAGAGGCTTTCCGGTGTTTATGGAAGGGGCACTGTAAGGTTTAAAGACGGTTGACAGAGGGTTCATGAATTTTGCAGCAGGTCTTTACAGGGTTCAAGAGATTTTCTGAGGGTGGTTCTAGAGAGTTCATAAAGTTTTTCATGGATGTTTATAAAGTGCGTTTAGATGTTTTTACAAATGTTCAAAGTTTATAGAAGGTTTGCAGGGGTTCATGGCCTCTATGGACGGTTTATAGAGGGTTAGAGATTTTTGGGTGGTTTCTTAGAGGGTTTGTAAAAGTTTCACAGAGCTTTATTGGGGGCTTATATACAGGTACCCTCCCCCCCGTGCTCCTGTGGTGCTGTGGTCTGGGTCCTGTGCTGAAGGTTCTAGAGGGTTTGACAGAGGGTTTAGGAATGTTATTCGGAGAGTTCAGGGGTGGACTGGGAACGCAGAGTGCGGACGCATATGAGCCATAGTCTAAACGCCGAGTATCCCCCTTAGTAACCCTTGTAGGTCCCCTATATAATTCCTTATATAACCCCTTTAAGGAGTTTAGACTATGGCTCATATGTACCCCTTCTGCTCTTGCATTTCAGGTCTTGGCATCCTCGTGCTGCAAGGACATTCCTATTTGACATGTGCTTGAAGGTAAGGGTTGAGGGTTAAGGTCGTAGGGATTGACTAGGGTGTTGGACTCATGTAGGGTTAGATTAGCGGTTTAGGGCTTCTTCAGAGTTTAGGGTCTAGGATTCATGCAGCGTTGAGGGTTTCGGATCATTTTAGGGTTGAAGGGCATTCGGTCAGAAATTAGTACGCGCTTTATGTTGTTATGATTGCTGCTAGTGGATGATTTTGGAAGCTTCTCACAACAAACCGATCGATTGTCCCAGTCTCCATTCAGCTTGCCATGGTCTCTTCCATTTCGTTCTCCAGTATTCTTACATATCCCTATTCGCCCTTGTAAGCTCACTGCAACCTCGCGCACATCTTCCTAAACAATCCTTGCTCCGCACATATCCCTGTGGGCACCTACATCCTTCCTGTGAATGGCGGAAACCTTGCACCACCCTGTATAGCCTCAATATTGATGCTTGCAGTGCTTTGATGGTCCGAAGTGGTGCAAGATGTCCTCCATCCACCGTTTGGATGGATAGGAGTATACTTCTTGTTCACCATTCTGGTGGTGGTTGCTTACCACGTGCGGCTCGGTGAGCATCAGTACCTGCGTCAGTGAGAGAAAACCATGGGCCACTATGAAAACCATAGTAGTTTCCATTCTATTTTCCATTATCCCAATATAGCCCCAATATACCTTATTATATTGTTTCCATCTTCTTTCCCATTATCCCAATATGACCCCCCAATATACCCTATTATAATATAGCAGTTTCCATTTGCTTTTCCATTATCCCAGTATACCCTTGCTTCCTGCAAGGTCTAGGCCTCTTGTATTGGGGTTATAGTACTCAGGGTTATATTGGGATAATGGAAAATAAAATGCAAACTACAGGGACTATGGGGGGATATATGAGGGGTTATATAGGGAGTATACCCTTAAGGGCCCCTAGAATCCCCTTGCGTTATTAGACGGAGGGCCCCTATTTGCGCCACTGTAGCCCCAAGCGCACCCAGAACCCCCTTGATTAGACTAAGGGTGCCTTTCAGGGCCATGCTTCCAAGCCTTGACGTCAATGCTTGCCAGCCAAGGATTCTGATCGTCTTGTGGTGTGCACCCATGAGCACCTGGGCAGCTGCTAAGGAGTTTAAAACTAAGTTACCATGGTATAACTCAAGTTGCCAGAACATGAGTCAACTTGCCGATACATGACTTAAGAACCCCAATTTCGCATTGTAGGAAGTTGTAAAACACAGCATTCCAATTATGGTATCGTAGTTCGAGTACTTTGACGGAACCCAGGCAAGCGGGTGCAGAAGCAGTGGTTTCTGACGGCGCAGGTGTTCAATGCTTGGCGGCTTGACATACCTTCAAACAAGGCCAATGGAATCTAAAAGTGGCATAGTACCCCTTAAGTAGATAGAATATGGGGTATGTGGGGATCTTAGTAGAATATACCCAAAGTCGTATTCTATCCTCATTAAGACGGACTATATAATTATACAAGAAAGTATTATGGCCTTAGAGTGGTATACCAGAAAGTATGATGGGCTTAGCATAATAGGCATTGTCTCCTGTGGTCACTGTCAAATAAGTGGGGGGGGGCAAGCCTAATTAGATATGCGGAGGCAGTCGTTTGCAGAGCTTGCGCTGCAGAGCTCTCTGTCGACATGATGAGCTGTAGAAAAACCCACTATACAATCCAAATATAACCCCTATCTAACCCCAATATAACCGCCTACGGGGTGGCTTCTGAGGAGATGATGTAACCTCTTTCGGAGTCCTTAGAATTCGCCAGGCATGGTAGGAGCACCCTAAACCCTAAAGGCCCTAAGCACCAGAGGAGTGGCCGTAGCTTAGCCCTAACCCCGAGACGAGACCCTAAGCCCTAAACCGTTACAGCCCCAAACCCTAAACCTGGAACCCTAATAATAGTTTCCATCTTCTTTTCCAGTGTCCCTACACAACCCTAAATATAGCCCTTATATCCCTATAATTAATATCCCTACAAAACCAAAGGAGGGGCGGCTTTGATGTATTCTGTGTGACGAATTATCCCAATATAACCCCAATAAAACCTTAGTATACCCCCAATCCCTAGGGCTCCAAATAGCCCAATGTAGGTCATATTTATAGACTTTGGGGCCCAGTGTGGGTATTATTTGTAGACATGGAGCCCTAGGGAGTATAACCCCAATAGTACCAGAATGGGTACTCCAAATTTGACCCCTATTAAGGAGCGGCCTGGATGTATTCTGTGTGACGATCTTGGCGGGAATCCTGGAGCTCCGGGAATTCGCCAAGTTCATCGTGGGCGACAAATGCGTCGGGATCTTGGTGGGCCAGGGAGGGTTAGAGTTTAGGGTTTAGAATTTAGGGTTTAGGGTTTAGAATTTAGAACTTAGGGTTTAGAATTTAGGGTTTAAGGCATTTTGTTCCTCATTCCCTAGATTCGGACCCTATTGTTGTCTTATGTTAGTTGTAGGGTTCAGGACCCTGTTGTAGTCTTATGTTACTTAAAGGGTCCCTCTGATAAAGGTTATAGGTAATTAGCGTCCCTTGTTATCTTACATATGCCTGTTACGGCATCCACAGAAATCCCGTCCCGCTAATGCTAAGCCAGTTAAGCCCCCCTGCCAATCTAATAATGAATATTCCACCCACTACATAGAAAGTACAATGATAATAACATATTCCGGGTAATTTGTGGTTAGGGGAGGGGATTGGTGCTTTTGCCGCTGCGACGTTGGGAGTGCCAAGGACCTGGTCAACCAAGCCCTGGCCAAGACATATTTGGCCGACAAGTTGCCAGGCAATACGGGGTTTCCATAAGTTCGAGCCCCGCCCCAGTGTCAAAATCAGAGAAATGGGGCTTACGAGGGACCCTCCAGGTTTGAAGATTTGAAAGTACCAAAATGTTAAAAGGGAGTCTGGTTACCCCATCCTAGGACTGCTATATGATTCTCTTACTACAGGGGGTCGCGCAACGAAAATCCTCTTGTTACTTTGAGCATCCGGGATGCAGCTCTCAGCAAACATTCTTTCCCGTCGCAGGCGGAGTTACCTGCTTCGACGTGGACTCGACATTGCAGCTGGGATTCGTGATCCTGGCCATTGTTACCCAGCTTCAAGTTGGAGTGCGTGACAGAAGTCATCGCGTATGGCAGAACCTCTAATTCAACGGATGCTGCCGGAATTCTCGGCATTTCAGCGTCAGCGCGAAGAATCCTCAACCTAGCCCACGAACCCTGAATCCTGCGTTCCTATATTGGAGTTTGTCAAAATCATCCCTAGGGGATCACATAATGTCCGGGGGCTGCTAAGCCCCCCACGTTTCAGAAATTCCCAAAATTTTGGTCAGAATTATGCTTTTTTGGGGGGGGAGTGGGTCCTAGTATAATATATTGCCCCTAAGATTGAGTTACACCAAGGGAACTACCATTCTGATGTGTGAACACATTCCCAGATGCCGTTTAATGTTCAAGCGTCTTTTCCATCTGATTCGCCACTATTGGGGGGATATTCCTCTAGACCCTTAATCCCTAAATCCTTACCCCGAAATCCTAAACCCTGGACACTAAATCCAAAACCTTGAATCCTAAACCCAATATCTTTGGCAAGGCTGTTATTATCTCCACGATCACGGGCCAGATCATGCTGGCGAAGTGCAGCAATGCCTTATGCGACTTGAACCAAAGCATCCTCGCTGTTCCACACACTATTGGATCTGTACTCTAAACACCTCAAAGGGGATTATAGGGATTATACAGGGGAGTATTATAGGGGTTGTTTAGGGGCATGCTGGAGATTTAGACTATAGATCATCTGGGTTTAGGGTTCAAGGGCTATCCGGGTTCCGCGTGTACGGTTTAACCCAGTGAAGGTAGTTTTGGGTTTTGGGTCTAACCCAATGTAGGTGATACTTACAGATTTGGGCCCGAAGTAGGTATTGCTTATATACTTGGATCCCTTGGGTATAGGTTTATGCCCTTACTGTGTTAGGCCAGTTCTTGTTTTTCAATTAATGTTTCTAGTGCTATTACTAAAAGGGGTTCTCACAGCAGGTGCACCTCTCTAGAATGGGATGTGGCGGTTTGCCAAATTTAGGAGTATCTTTCTGCGGGTCCCTGTAATAAGGAAGATTTTATTTCCGGGGTCTATGTTGGAGTCCCCCTTTTTGGGAAACTACCATGTGTGCAGCTAGCAGGGCTATTTTGGCGCTCTCAAGCTGCTGTGCAGGTGCGCCGCCTGCAGATGCTGACGTGCGAGAAGAGGCATAGGCACAGACAATCTAATCTCTTAAGTTACTTCAGACAGAGCTGATCTGTCAGCTTTCCTGGGTACTGGCCAAACGGCCACTTACTTTTGAAATCTCCACGCCAGGGCGAAGCTTGACACGACTTTGCATATGCTGCGTAGAGCTGTGATCGCGATATCTTATGCTACACTACACTGGCCAAAACATCCAAGATTGGCTTACGGAGGTTTCAGGGATTCCGTGCCAAGCATGGGGCATGGCACGCCGTTTCACGCCCGCGCCTTGTCGAAAGACAATGGCAACCAGTGAACAAATCGTTGCTGGACGATGTACAACTTGAAGGTGATGCCCATAGCTTGTGAGTTACGCTCTGGAACAGTTCCAGCAAGCGTAGCACGCAGGATTTGTGCGCCGAATTTATAAGGACAGGAACCCACGGCGCTGACATGACTTGGAGATTGCAAGGCGCATGCGCTAGTTGTTGTAAGCAGCTTTCTCTCACGCGACTTCAGACCACTCCCGAGGGAGTATCTCAATGTTGTACCTGCTGTGAGGGCGCAAGGCACATCAAGTGAGGTTGCGCAGGCAGAGGTGGAAGGTGACCCATATTGCACAGTTTCTGCACTGTCCTTAGGAATTGTTTTCTTTTGTTATAGTATAACCCCGAGGAAATATTAGAAATACTTCCGTTATTAAAGGCCTAAGGAAACCACAGGTTTCTTGAAGATCAGGAAAGTAGCTTCCCCGTTCATTACAAGAAAAACTCACTGGCTACTACTGCATTTATGAGAGCAGTCCAGTCAGTCCCAGTGGGTCAACCCTATACCTTAAACCCGGCAGCTGTCAACTGCTAACAAACCCATTTACATGGAAGCGCAGCGGGCCTGCCCTCACGATTCTTCGAAGAGCAAGGGTCTAGGTAGGAAAGCGCTGCGGCCACAACCATTTGATAGTTTCCGAAAACAGGGGGACTCCAATATAGACCCTAAAATAGCAGAATCCTTATTATAGGGCACCAAAAAAGGTACCGCCTAGTTTTGGGAAACCTTGATTTCGTGAGACGCAGTTCCGTCATGGCTCACTTTATTGCGGTGTTCGCGCGCTTACCTAGACAATGATTGGCAGGATGTGGGGCAATTGGCCTCGGCCGGACCGGTGGAAAGCGAGCTCTCGTTGCAAAAAGTGCTTGGCCATGCGTCTGGCCATTGACACCCTAATCCCTATAATCCCTAAACCCTTATCCCTAAACCCTCTGAAGGGACCCTATGATAGTTTCCCAAAATCGGGGGGCCCCAATATAGACCCCAAAATACTATAGTCCCTAATTATTGTAGGGACCCCTAAAAGGGTTATTATGATAGGGTATATATTGGGGTTATATAGAGGATATATTGCGATAATGGAAAAGAAAATGGAAACTATAGGGATTATTGGGGGTACCCCTAATTTTGGGAAACTCCCATATCCCAATGTAATGCTGAGGCCCGAAGATGGGGCGACCTGCTGTGGTGGTAAAATCTGACATGTTTGGGGTTTGGGGTTTGGGGTTTAGGGTTTAGGGGTTTAGGGTTTAGGGTTTAGGGGTTTAGGGTTTAGGGTTTAGGGGTTTAGGGGTTTCGGGTTAGGGCTTCTGGATGTGTGCGAGGCTAGATGCAAACAGGGTTTTTAGGGTTTGCTGGGTCATACACGTTTTCTTTTGAGGGTTTAGGGCTAAGTCACCAGCATGAGTCGAATGGGCAGCAGGAGGGAAAATTGAATGCAATCTGGGATTTTCACTAGGGTCATTAGGTTTTATAGAAGGATTCCAGGAACTTAAAATACGTTGCCGCAATGAGGATCCCATGTTTCATGCCATTTATCTATATATGTAGATATCCCTGTCTGCTGGCGTATGGTAGAAGCACATGTTTGTGTGGTATGACCTATGGTTTTGGCTTATGGCCCGCAAGCTGTACACGCAATATATGCACCCACCAATACTCCTGAGGAACCCTAGTACTATTGCACTCACCAAAGTCCATACCAAAAATCCAACTTTCTGACATCCACTTAATGACTCCTTGAAGAGGGTTATATGGGGATTATATGGGGATCCCATCATAGGGGTTATTAAGGGGGATACCGGGAGTTTAGACTATAGCTCATAGGACCACAGCTTCCACTTCATGTTATGTTCTTTTTCATTTGGTCCTGGAGGATTCCCTAGCTTCTATAGATCCCTATATAGGGGGTTGCCCAAAATCTGGGGTACCTTTTGTGCGTGGGCCCTATACTGCTTCAGGGAACGTACCATATACCCCTAGGCCTTGAGCCCTATTTACGTTCAGATTCCTTAGCAGCAGCCTAGTCTAAGCCATGGAGCCAATCCAAAGCTGGCTGGCTACTTCACATTCCCTACTCTCTGCGGACACAATTTGAGAGGGGCTCAAACTTGGTTTAGGGTGTAAGGAGGGTTTGGGGCTCATAGGGTTAGGCAAACAGTCAAGGTACACTAAAAGTACACATCCCAGGGCTCCTATATTTGCACGACATTCCCATGCTAGTGTCCAGAGTTTATCTTGTAGGGCAGTACTGCGTTTTGATCCTCCTTGGCAGGCAATACATCGGTCAGTGGTCTCAGCTTCTGCAGATACAGTATCAGCAGCAGCACTCCATACGTTTGTGGATGACAAACATCACGCTCTTATTTCTGGACCCCTTAACTTCCTACAGTTGCCTTAAGAGAGGCCAGCAACAGGTACATTTACTGCCCTGTTGCTAGTTGCTGCCCTCTAGCTAGTAGAGCGATTGCGGTGTGAATTTTCACCGCTATTAATCGCACCCTTATGATTCAGATCGTCTCTAGAGCCATTGCCCTTTTTGCAGCCCTGTATACACACTTAAAACGCCACATGTTCAGGCTTTGAAGGGGACCCGAAATTTGACAACCGCTCACATGACCTGTAGAGCAATGCTGCACCATCTATGCTTGATTAAAGACACTGACTTGGCCCCCAATCGCTGGAAACGTTGATGCTTCAGGGCCTAAACCCTAAACCCTCTATAACCCCTACATACGTCCTTTCCCCGCATGAAGCCGTGTGAACTTCAGGGTCTAGGGTCTAAACTCTGCATCCCCAAATCCCCCCTTACAGAATCTGGGTGCCCTCAACGCCGCAGCCTCGAAAGCTTAAGCCCATGTGTACTGTAGTCTAAACTCCTTACGGGGGTTTTAATAGGGGAGTAGTATAAGGCATCATATTAAGGGGGATACTAGGAGTTTAGAGTATAGCTCACGTCAATGCGAAACTTTCCCAAGATGTTCATCTGGAGGACCTCTCTTGTTTGCTTTTTGTACAATTTGCTTTGGGGTCCCCAGGGTACCCTTCTTTTGAGAAACCTTCTTCCCTAAGCCGTTGCATAATCCTAAACCCTGAACATGTATACATACAATCCTAAAGCCTAAGCCCCTCAATATAACCCCAACATATACCCTAGAATCCTCATATATCGCTTACAAACCCCCTATAATCCCTGTAGTTTCCATTTTCTTCTTCATTACCCTAAATCTCAGACCCAATGACAAATCATCCTAAGCCCGAAGCCGTATACAGCTATCTTTTGAGTGGACCCCCCCACCCAGTAATAGTGACTATAAAGGGATATTAAAGACTCTATTAGGGTCTTCTTATATTCCTATTATACCACTATTACAGGGTGGGGGAGTCCTCCCAAGCTATCTTGGTTTAGGGTTTAGGGTCTTCAACCCTAGGCCCCACACCCTCGACCGTCGCGTGCTAAACCCGAGGCTTTATTGTCTTATTGGGGGCAAGTAGTAGGGAATGGGGAATTTGGTTTATATAGAACACCTTTGTCATCCATGCCCTTATATTCCCTAAATCCTACGTAAACCTTAGACCCTACACCATATATTCCTTTATTTCCTACCCCTAAACCCTAAACCTTAGACCCTACACCATATATTCCCTTATTTCCTACCCCCAAACCTTAAACCTTAGACCCTAGACCCTAAAACCCTACCTCGTTTTGAAGGGGGGGTGTGGAACGCCTAGGCTCAGGCTTCCTGGAGGCTCTCTGCCCATCCAAGCAGGTGGCTCTCTACTCTGCAAGGGGCCCAGACTACCGTTTTGAGGGGTTTAGGGTTTACCAGAACTTAGAGTCATTTATGATAGCATGTATCGCTTGAACAGTAATATGGTTTCCTGATAGCTCAAATTTCTGAAGAGCAGCCGGGACTAGTGAAGGGGCGTTAGGGTTGGGCATGTGCAGGAGTGACCGAAGGGCGTCAAAATTTTGATGCAGACCATACATGCCCCTGTCAAGATCGGAAATGGTTTTTGACGGATTTTCACAGGGCTGAATTCAGTGGAATGAGTTCTCGCTGCAAGGATCCGTTGCGACAGAGGCCCCTACTACAAGACCCAGAAAAATTAGAACCTACTTCGGTTTTAGCTTCTCGGGTTAAGAGCCCAAGAGAATGGAAAAGAGGGAACAGAGCATAGGAGCCCACTATACGGAAGAAGCCCCCGAACAATGAATCCCGAATGATGCATATCTCCATCGTGTAACGGTACAGAATTCAGTGTCATGTTGGACTCTCTTTAAACCCTAAACCGCCCCCCCCTTCCCCCCCCCCATAGGGCCCCCGAAAAAATTAGGGACTCTGAATAAGGCTCCCACGGTACTGAGGGCCAAGGGAGGCCTTGGGCATTACTTTAAAAGGGATGGTCTGGATTCGGTCCCGTATTTTCAGGGCCCCAAAATCGAAACGCATTAAAGAGGGTCTTCCCAACAATGGCCAGATCCTGAATAAGCGGAGGCGAAAAAACATCAAAGAGGGTCTCTACGCAAAACAGAGTGCAACATTATTTCTTATAAAGGGTGGGGGGGTAGGGTGGTGGGTACCCTGAACCCTGAACCTAAACCCTTACATTAGGGGATTACGGTAGCTCTGGGTCAGGTGTATGTCCCCTGACTACTGTTAGCAGGCCTTCATGTAGGGTTTAGGGTTTAGGGTTGGAATGGTTAGAAGTAACCCTGAACCCCTAACCCCTGGTCTCTACTCTGAGGAAATTTCATGGCTGCCGTTTCCTCCACATAAGCCATGAATGGCACTTATGTGCGTTCCATTCTGCCCATGTAAGCTTCGTAAGCTTTAAGTAAGGATACATGCCTGGTAACCTGAACATGAGCCTTAGCCCTAAACCTTAACCCTTAAACCCTTAAAATCCTAAACCCCTAA
>CAJNIZ010002781.1:47016-59353 GCA_905231905.1 Symbiodinium pilosum
TCCCTGCTTATTCCGACTCTTGGCGCACGACTCTGCCAACACCCTGACATGAGTCTAAACTCCTTAAGAGGGGTGGGGTCACACAAGGGATTATACAGGGGAGCTTAAGAGAGGTTATGAATTACGGGGGTATACTTGGAGTTTAGATTATAATTCACATGGAAAGCCGTCTAGCCATCCCTCATAGGACTGTCGTTTTATGGGGCCCCTTTTCAGGTTCCATGTCAAGCCCTACACCCTCAACAAAACATCAAACACTACAGCTTTTCATCCCTATACTTCTCTGCACATACCTATATCTACATATATATGTCTCTAGAACTATTTCTAAATACCCTCATAGCCCTGAAAACCTAAATCCTAGACCCTTAAACTCCTTGGATGCTAAACCCGTAGAGAGACGGCACCTGAGCGAAGGCAGCTGCTGCCAAGGAAGCAACCCGGTGGTGGAAAGAGGAGGCCTGGTTCAGGAATTAGGGTTTATGGGGTTTAGAGATTGGGGTACAGGGTTTAGGGTACAGGGTGTAGGATTTAAGGTCCAGGGTTTAGGGTATGGGGCTTGTAGGTAAGGAGATCCAAGGACCATATAGGGATATATATACCGGGGTGGAAAAGAGAATGGAATCTCCTATGGAGGGATGTAGGGGGGGACCCCTATGTAACCCCCTTTAAGGAGTTTAGACTATAGCGCTAAATTAGGGTTTAGGGCTTAAGGTTTAGGGGTATCTTCCATAATGGCTATGTTGGGAACAGGCATTTCGATTAACTAGCAAACAGGGATTTCTCAGGATTTGTACGGACATATAGGGACGCACAGGGATGTAGAAAGGTATGAGGGCATGCATAGAGATATACAGGCTTCAGGGCTTCCGAGTATTTGGGATTTGGGTGTTTGTTGTTTAGGGTTTATGTTTTGGGGTTTTGTTTGGGAGTTAAGGAAGCGGGGCAGAATAAAGTTGGGGTTGAGCACCCAGATCCTACACCCTAAACCCTAAACGGCATCTTGAAGCGGTCCAGCGGGGCTCGGGTTTCCAGCGAAACGATGCAGGGTGGACGCAAGAAAGGGATTGTAGGTTTCAGGGTAGACGGTTTAGGATTCCAAGAGTCTCTCATGATATGAGGGTTTCTCAAGACAACATCTTTTTGTGCGGTGTGGCCCCTCATTTAAGACATCTTTTTTCCAGCAGTCGCAGCCGCCGCCATACTCGTAGTAATCCTCCTTCCCAGTAGCAGCGGCAGCATCTCCACATCGATTTCTCCCATATTATGAATTATGACTCACACGTCTGTTTAATCCCCATTGATCCATACAATCCTTGTTTCCATGAGGGCCCCCTGCCTTGAGACAATCCCACATGCCCGCCCCCCTAGATGATAAATCGAAGATAAAACTAAATAATATTTACTTCAAATTCTCGGGAACAGTTACTATTACGGGCGGAGGCTTTACGGTTAGGTGTAGAGACATTTGCAATATGACATCGTAGCCAGGTGCAGGAGGCAGCGCGTCGTGCTGCCAGGGTCCTCAAAAGGCCGCCGCCCCCTTCATCAAAGGCCGTGGTGCGCTGCAATAACTAACATGAAACACCAAAGGGAGGTCCTAGAAAGTGAGCCAAAGTGACATAGGTTACTGTCCTTTTCAAGGGCCCCTTCTTGGGGTTTTATGTTAGTTTGGGGGAGGTTCGCTGCTATGCAGGAGGTGGTTCCTCAACATGTTCTGTCCCTTATTTTGTTTCTTTATAAGGATCTTCTTGCGCGCCTTGAGATTAGCCAGCTCCTCAGTCAGGCAAAGGCAAGCATGTTTCTAAGTGTGTATGGCGACCTGGTACAGAGGAAGATGTTTTTTCGTCCCAGGGTCTGCATGCTTGCTATCAAGGAGTCTCTCCTGCTTGAAGCAAGCTAGGGTGTGAGTGTGAAGTTTCACAGGTCCTGTGAGGCTCCGAAAGTTGTTTCTCTCACGTGAGCACCCGATTGCACTCACACGTTGATGGAGGGGATTTCATGTAGTCTTTGCCCTGCGTGGGTTGTGGAAGCAGGTTATGGTCCCCTTTAAGTAGATAGAATATGAGACATATGGGGATCTTGTTATAATATGCCCAAAGCCATAAGCTATCTCTTAAGGGGGAATATATTCCCCCAGTTTCCATTTCATATCCATTTTCTTTTCCATTTGATTGATTCTCCATTATAGGGGGATAAAAGTGGATTATTCTATCTACTTAAGGGGCACTATGAGTTTGCTTGAGTGCAGCTGTGAATCTTCGCAGCCTCGTGGCTTACACTGCGTTTTGAGCCTGGCAGTGCCACAGCAAACCACCGGAGAAGGGGAGGGCATCTTGCCCGTAATGCCCCTTAGCGATGGGCAGTTCCTTGCGCATCTTGGCAGCGCTCACCCTTTCAAGTAGCCTTACGGCCTCATAAGTTGCTCCCTGGGAAGTCTTCCCTTTTTTCTTCTTCGCCCGAAAACGAAAACCAGCAGGCTCTGACAGGAGGTTAGGAGGGGTTGGCCCTCAGCAGATGTAGTCATGAGCGTCGCGTTAATTTAGAGAACAAGAGACGCATTTTTCCAAGAGCATAATTTGTCAGCCAATTTCGGGTTTGTTGGT
Organism: Symbiodinium pilosum; assembly: GCA_905231905.1. Lineage (NCBI taxonomy): Eukaryota > Dinophyceae > Suessiales > Symbiodiniaceae > Symbiodinium > Symbiodinium pilosum. Next base: position 49,623 of record CAJNIZ010002781.1, read on the forward strand.
TGGGCCGGCGAGTTTCTCAAAGAACCCAGACATGAGGGAACCCCGTAAATCCAAACAATCCCTACGAGCCGCTCTTAGTGCCATGTTTGGAGAAGGACCCCGCTACGCTACAATAGCCAGTTGTCAAACTCCTTTCCAGGCCTGGGAATACAACTCCGAATATGGCCCACCAAAAACAAGCGGACCTTCCTTACAAAGTGTGGTAGCAGCCGAATGAAATCCATCCTTGAAGATGTCATGCCAGGATGAGCCATGAGATTGTCCAGTAGTTTCGGCCGCTTTTCCATGAGCATGCAAAGCGAAATGGAAGCAGCTACATTGCCTTGTAGTTTCCACTTCTTTTCCATGAAGCTACCACGTGATATGCCAGATCTTATTTCATTTCCAGTACAGTAATACCAGGGAATATATTGGTTTCTACTTCCTTGTGAGTTCATGATGGAAAAGAATTACAAAAGCAGCAGTATTGATTAATGCGACCCCTTTAGCTGCGATTCCCTTAGAAAAGCATTAAAGAGCGAAATTTCGACGGACTACAGCAAACGAGGCCACCGGAATAGCATTTCTTCACTGTACACCTCTTAAGCTGCGCGCATGGGGGGCGCCGGATGTGTCCTCCTCTTGACTGTGCCTTGAGCAAGAGGCCAGAGACATCACGCAATTGTACTACCAGTTACGAGCTTCCATCTTGTCTCCAGGAGGAATACAATACTATTCTATGGTGGGTGTTTCAAAAATGGCCCTTCTTCAGCTCTTTGTATCGAGAGGTGCCTGCAGGCCCAATCCGTAATCATCAATAGAAGACTATCACATGCACCCCAAACTCTATATTTCTTAAGCGCTAATCCCTACAACCATTGTGTAAACCCTACTAAATCCCAAATCCCAAAACCCTATAAGCCTCCATTCCAGAGTTTTTGCTGAGGCTGGTGAAGGCCCTCGCCCAGGAGCTGCCTTCCGCATTTCCGGCGCGATGCCGCGAAGCGATTGAACAGCTCTCCGAAAAGAGCGCTGCCACGCGGTGGAGTTTATAATCCGCCTTAAGTAGATAGAGTATGGCGCTGGGTATATTAGAACTAGACCCCCATATACCCCATATTCTGTCTACTCAAGGGGGACTATGGGGTTTTAAGGTTCAGGGTTAAGGCTTGAGTGTCTAAGGTCAGGTTTTAGGTTTCAGTATAGACGTACAGGGGCTCAAGGTTGAGGGGTATCAGGATGCAGGGCTTGGGGGGCCTACCTGAACTCCACATGAAAGTAAAGAACAATGGCCTTTTGCAGCCCATTTCTATTATGTTTATAGATTTTGGGCCATCATTTCTCCTACTTTGGGCGGTCCAGGTAAAGCCTAAAGCGTCTAAACCCCAAACCGCATGGGAGGCTAAAACGTTGATAGGTGCGACATTATATATATATATATATGTATATGTATTTATGTGTATGTATGTATTCTGTATAGATGCATTATACACTTTCGTAGGACATGTACGTAGGAATATTGAGCATTTAGAATTTAGGGCGTGGAGCTTCACAAGAGGGGGGGGTACATTAGTCAGAGCCCTTGTAAGGGGGGCGGTTGCAAGCGCCCCAGGGTAGGTGTGTCAAACTATATCCCGCCTTTCGGATTATGATATCAAAGAAGGACGTCGGCGTAATCAATCGAACAAGTCCATGGCACAGCAGTGTCGTACGGCAAGCGCAAACGCACGCTACGGCGCATCGCGCGCAAGCCCTGCAGACGGTCACACTTATGTCCAATTGCGCCCCACAGTGGCTTTCAAAAGGCACAACTTTCGGCAACCATGCGCAATCGTGCTCTTTTCTTTTTTGATGACGTCTTTGTGTTGTCCGGGTGCTTTGTTTGCACATGTTGCAGCGGATACCGCGCGCAATCTTCCAAACTGCAGGGTTTCAATGCTGGACAAAACGTGAGGTCCCATTAATCCAGCCTCATTAAAATTGTCGGGTTTTCAGTTTGGGGACCCTTACATCCTATTCCCTCATTCCCTACTCGCCACCAATCTAATAAACCCTTAGCCTTAACCATGCAGTAAAGCCTAAATCCTCAACACTTAACCAGAGATATGTCAGGGTTATCCAGTGAAGGTAGTTTGCAGAAACTTCTAACTACATAGGAAGCAATAGGCCAGCAGAGCTGGAAGAACAAGATAAAAGTGGCTAGAGTCGGCTAGAAAACCTCCTATAGATTACGCATGTTGATGGGCAGCATGAACTGCACATGCGGTGAAGTCAGACAAACAGTGCAACTGAGGAAAGAGGAAAAGACCTTCCACCAGATCTATGCAAGGTCCGTGGAGCAACCGTTTTTGCTTGTGGTCTTATCCAGTCTTCCTTGTGAAAGCCAATTCTAAAGCAGTGCTCTTCCAGATTCTTACATTGAAACTACAATTCGGAGATTCCTTCATTATCATCCTGATTTTCTCCCTGTGAAATATCTTTTCGAGTGGCAGACTTCCTTTGTTGAGCCTGTCGCAGGCGGTGTTGACCTTTGTTTGCTCCGTGGCATCTCCTCGTGTCTTTATGCAGCCGAAGCTGGGACAGTACAGGTTATTGGTTATATCGAGAGTTTCTCAGTTTGTGGAGTCCTTACTAGGGACAACACATCTTTATTAGAAGTCCTGTCAGATTCCAGGGCTCGTAGCGGGCCCTATTCTGATTGGTTGGACTGCACCCCGAAAGCTTAGTACCCCAAATTCCTCAGGTGAGGACTCTGCCTAACATGATTCTAGGAATCTCAGCCTTGAGGAGGCTGCATATGATAGAGCTAGCCTCCAACTTGAGATGCGGACAGAGCCTGCGCATCTTAGGGAACTTCAATTCCCATGCTTGGAGCTGCTGGGCAGAGCAGGCCGTGGATGATGAAGTGAGTAGCCAGCTCTTTGATGCTGGAGCATGATATTATATCTCAAATACGATACTACATTTCCAGTCCGCCTTAAGTAGATAGAACATGTTTTCGGGCATGCTACAACAAAATCCCCTTTACCCCATATTCTATCCACTTACGGGGGACTATCTATTGCATATGATGGACCTCAGACTCTGAAGTTCTCCAAGGGTCTAGCAACATTGGGCAAGTGTCAATTTGACTAAGCACGCCTTTCGCCTTAAACGCATGCAGCAAAAACTCATATACGCAGAGCATCCGAATATGTACTCTATACAGATATTATCATATTGCATATCACAGTATGTGTATATATTATACGCTATATATATACATACATATAATTGCATTCTTGAAGTGTGTATATCTTTATATATATATATACTCGTATTGTCTTCTAGATAGTGTACTATGTAGAACACACTATGTTGTGTTTTTAGTGCAATCATGAGCAGGTCTGGCTGTGCGAAGCTATGAGGAAGATGCAAGCACGGCAGATGTTCAGGCGTTCTTCTTCAGGTTGATGAAGAAGGAGGCACGCGTTTTAGGGTTTAGGGTTGAAGGTCTTGCTTCCGGGGCCCTGAAAACTGGAGCCCACCCCCCAAGCTTTGTTTTTTGGAGATCCCCCTGATTCTCCGTAAATGAAGAGAGACCCGCAGAGCCTAGCCCTTAGTTCCAGATAACCTTTAGTAAGCAATCGAGGTGAGTCTCCCTAAACCTCCAACTTTTTCAGGTCTGCTCCTGAATCCATTTTAATTCTAAAATACAAGCTGCAGTAATTTAGAAATTTAGAAGCTATGTAAAGCTTTTTAAAAAAGCTGCAGTCATTTAGAAATTTAGAAGCTATGTAAAACATCCTTCTATTGCGTTCTAGGTTCTGGAAATGTGTTTCTTTAAACTCGGGCTTTGGGCCCAGAAGCTGCCTCTGGCTTTAGAGTGCTCTTGGACCCCGCAAAAAATCAAAATCATAATTTCTTTAAACCTAGCGGGGTTCAATGTTAAATTGGGATTAATACCTACATACCCTTCAACATCCCACATGTCGTCATGGCAATCCCATGCGACGGTCCATGAAAATGGCGGGTCTGCTGTTTGAGGCCTTCGACCATCAGTTCAACCCTACACCCGATATCTCCTCATATAGCCCTACATACCCCGTATAGCCCATTTCAGAACATAGGCTGTTGACATTTCGCGATGGGAAGATTCTAAGAGAACAGCTCAGAGAAGTAGGGTCCGTAAGCAAATAAAATCCTAAAACCCTACAAACCTAAACCCCGAAACCCTAAAGCCCCAAACCCTAAAACCTTACACCCAAAAGATCTCCCCAGGCATGACATGCCTGACCCATACTCCCAGACGGCAGTTTCTGATGCATGAAATCTCAGCATTAGACATAAGATTTTGCGGTTGTTTGAGTTTGGCTAGTTGACATAACAGTAGAGGCCTACACTTAACAGGGCGTTCCAGCGTCTACCTTTCGCCTATAGGTATCTATGGAATTTGACGGGATGGCCTTCTTAATTCTCGTGTTTTTTTGGGGCCTAGATCACCCGCCTTTGAACCCGGACATCCCCCAAAGGCCCTGGAATCCTTGCATTACTTACTATAATAGTGGATTCCTAAAAGGGGGATTATTTCAATTTGGGGTTTAGGGTTTAGGGGTTTACGTTAGGGTTTAGGGTTCCCTTGTTGTGTATGGAAACTGCCAGAGTCAAAAAACACGTTTACATTTACCGTTGCTATTCCCATTGCCGTAGCTCTGACCATTACTATGGCCATTTCTTTACCGTTACTACCACAATTACGTAGCGTTTTCCAAACTATCATCATTGTTATTCTCATCCTTATCATCATTATCAGTATTATCATTATTCGGCCTATTTTTGTTAAACCTCTTGCAGTTGCTGCTAATATGAATCATGAGCAGCGTCATCATTCTTATACCAACAGCAGCAGCAGCAGCAGCAGCAGCAGCAGCAGCAACAGCAGCAACAACTACAACTACAACTACAACCGCTGATGCTGCTACTGCTGCTACTACGAATAAAATGTTCAGCATAAGAATAACAATGATATTGCACTACTGCTACGTAGTAATGTTTTTAACGTTTATTGTTGTTAATACCTTTACTGCTACTGTTGCTATTGCCCTATTGCTCGTACTATTACTCTTACTCTGACTATGAAGTAAGCATACCAGGCCAAAGCTCAACCGGCTTTTAAGCCACGAGTTATGGTGTGAAGCTCAGGTGCATTTGCCAGCCAGGGGGGCTGGATTTAGGGGATAGTGGTGTAGGGTTGCTCAGGGTATAGGGTTTAGGGTCGGTCTAGGATATTGGGACGCATAGGCCCCTAAGTACACGAAGCAGCGTTTTTGCGTGTTTGTATTTGTCTCTTTGAAGCTTTCTGCTCAATAGGGCTCTACATTGCACAGTCTGAGGCTTGAGGGTTTTTGGCCCGAGTGCTTTCTGGCGCGTCCACTTGTGGCTGGGTGGATTTGCCCAAAAGACCTCCCAAATTTATGGGGGTGGTATGGAAGGTCTAGGGGAGACTACCAATTACCCGCCTGCAAACTACTGGTCCACTACCCACTTGTACCGGGATTCTGCGGGTCGTGAGCACCTAGGTCCCAGATCAATCCAGCATCGCATTGCGGCGTTGTAAAGCTGAAGAGATTGGTAATACTCCGCCATCAATCCCCCAGAAGATATTAGACGAGCAACCTTGACACCGGATTCCACCCGTTCAGAGTTCTGCTAGTTTCCAAACATACAGGCAATTTATGGAGATTTCCTGTAGAGCTATCCGAACAATCCGCCTAACAATCAGGTTCCACGTAAATGCTCCCCGTATTTCTGGTTTGGCCGTCCAGGTTTGATTACTCCCCCTTAAGTAGGTAGAACATGGAATTCCCTAAGCCATAATAAGACCCCCATACCATATCCTATCTACTTAAGAGGGCCTGTTTTTCCGACTGTCCACCATCGCTGAACCAGTTCTATGACTTTTGCTTGGTGTGGGAGTTTATCAAAAAAGCTTGCTCAGAAATCTCAAACAGTACCCCCGTAATGCCTTTGTAGACCCCACATCTCCCAGCTTCCCAAGGGTGCGTCCACTGAGAGAAACTTGAAGCTAAACAACAAAAACCATGCACATCCTTGCTTCATCTCGTCTACTCACGAGAACCCCTTTAAAGGCACCTATAAATATAAATATATATATATATTTATTTATTTATTTATTTATTCATATGCATGAAGCTTTCCCCTCATTGGAACACACACACACACATACACCCAACCCCCACTGCTGAAGTTTAAATATGCTTAAAAGTAGCGCAGTTACATGAGGAAGCACATGAGACATAAGGGTGAGGAGGGGTGCTCAATGTTGTGGGGGTAGTTTTTGTAAGTCTAAGCCTTAACCCACGTAAACTCAAGGGTTGTTGGGTCGTAGCCGTGAGGTTGTACCCCTAAAAGGTTTTTCCACTATGGCCTTAATATAGCCCTTATGTCCCCTAGGTTCTTTCAAAGATTCCCAAAAGACAGGGGAAGAACCTTAGGGGTTCAACCCTAGAACCCCTACACCCTAAACTCTGAACCCTAAACCTCAAACCCTGAACCCTAACCCTAAAACCTGAGCCCTAAATCCTAAACCCTAAACAATGAGGTCTTCCTGCTCCAGTATCTCTTGCGATGGCTGCAGTCCAGCAACTCTTTGAAGAGCCTCTCCAAGGAGGGTGCCTTCAAACCGGAGGCCTAAATTGAGTAGTGGAGTTTAGGGCTTAAGGCTGTTTGGGGTTTAGGGGCTTCGGGCTTGGGTAACAATCTGCACCACAGTTCGGTGTAGATGCGTGAGAGTTCAATTTTTTCTGGTTTGGGTTACCAAAATCATCTTATTGAAGTTGTGCCGTCTCAAAGGAAGGTAGATTTAGGAAAGTGGCCGAAATTGACCTTGCGGCACTTACCCTTCAAGGTGGTAGTCCAGGTTTCAGGAAAGCATTTCCCAAGGTTAATATCAAAGACTTTAAGTTTGTACCTGTAATGTTTGTAGCACCAGGCTTTGGATCCCAAATACACTTATACAGGGCCATAGTCCATGGTTTAGGGACCCAAACCCCAAGGGTACAAACCCCAAGGGTACAAAAGAAAACTCTTTGATCATAAGGGTACAAAAGAAAATTCTTTGATCATAAGACCCACATATCCCCAGAGGAGCCTGATCCCTAAGCCCTAAACCCCATGACTTACTGGTGGTTAGTAGGGGAAAATAATCCTTATGTAAGCTGTAGTCCAAACTCTGTCAAGGAGGTTATATAGGGGATTATATAGGGAAGTACTAAAGGGGTTATTAAGGGGGATACCAGGAGTTTAGACCGAAGCTCATATAATCCCTGCATATTTCCTTATTCCCTACTAACCACCAGGAAGATGAATATCCTAAACCCTAAACCCTCAAGCCTAAACCCTAAAACATACTTTCGTACGGAAGGTGATCACGTCACTGTTGGAAGCCTTGGCTTCGGAGATGGGGAAATGCCTCAGGTGGGAGTCTTCTTCAAAGAGCCATCATATGTTTGAGTATGTTTGAGTGTAGGTATCATATAGGGATTATATAAGGTTTGGGGTTAGGGGTTATATAGAGATAAAATAGGATTGAGGATTTAGAGCTTAGGGCTTAGGGTTTAAGGTTTGAGATCTAGGATTCACGATATAATCAGGCTTTAGGGTGTGGCCATTTACTGGCTTGTAGTTGAATGGAGCATTATGTTCATACTAAAGCCCTGTAAAGACAAGGTTAGACTTCAGAACAGCATTCCGAATGTTGACCCAGTTAAGGGACATACGTGGTGACTACAATTCAGTCCGAATTTGGCGCGCATGCTCACTAGACTTTCAGGATGTGTTGCTTTGCCACAAGTAAAATTCTTGTCTAGGTTAGATAAGCTGCATGCTCCGCCACGTGCACGCTAAGCACATTACCAGGCCCTCACCGAGCTTCACGCCCCCATCGCGGCTTATATCGTAACTCTGACCTTTCTCATGGTTCGTTGGGGATGGGAGAGTTTGAATGCATCCCCGTAGCAGTCCACATATGACACCTCGATCAATCCCGGTAATCGTCCCTAGAACCACTCCCCCACCCCACCAAGGTCCACTAAGCATGAGTCATGTAGAGGCCTGCACCACTGCCAACGTAATTCCATCATAATCCTTACATCTAGATTTATACCGTAGTTATATATAAGGAGTATAAGGGAGAAGCATATAGCATAACCTGCGCCAAAGCCATGTTCTGAAATTTAGGCCCCTACATGAGTAATTTCGGAAAACTTCAGGTGGCAGCAGAAGTGGCAACTGAAGGCTTCGCGTTCTGGCTCTTTTTCCAGGGGGATGTGATGCACAGTGGGAAATGGAGATGGGAAGTACAACGTTCTATGGTAAGTTCCATGTTCTTGTCCAGTGGTGGAGACCTGCACACCGCAAAGTAATTTTCATATTATGTTTTTCCATTTGCGTCTTTCCTTTGTGGGCTTCATTGATTTGAGAGTCTCTCGGGTCAAGACAAAAGTACAGGCGAAGTGTGAGGACTGTTAGCAATGCCGTCGACATTGCCAGACGTACATATGTACCCATACTTATGCATAAGTAGACATAAGTATAGCAGCCACGGCATCTTCGGGGAAAAGAACTGAAGTTAGGGCCTGTCCTGCACTTCTTTATGGCTGCTGCTCTGGGGATAGCATTCGTGTGTTTTACAACGCCTGCCCTGTCATCCTTCTGCACCCCGAAGCCTTACACCCTAAATAGTAGTTTCCGTCTTATTTTCCATCATGCCTATGAAGCCCAAATGTAACCACAATATAAACCCGAAACCATATATCATCCCAAAATCCTTACAGTCCTGTAAAAGGTACCTGCACCTCCCCCCAATACGGAATTGTTGTTTTTTTCGCAAAGAAGGGCATGACTGCCGCTGCTTTGCAGCCCGACTTTCACTTAGGTGGGACTTAGCGAGATGTTTGATAACTACGAGGATAGTGGTTCATGCGGGGTTAAAACAGGTTATTTGCATAGTTTCCTAAGCTCGGAACGCTAGCGGCCTAGATACTAAGCACCTCAAAACACCCACAAAACCCCCCAAAACCCACAACCTTGAGCACCCCGAAAACCTCAAACCCTAAAACCTCCAAACCTCAAGCAGGCGACGCGAGCTTTGCGCAAGGTTCTTGCTGCAACCCGCGAGGCTCTACTCATTACCCGGGAAGTTCTGAAGGGGTTATATCGTTTTACATGGGGAGATATAAGGGTCATATAGGGCCTATATAGAAATTATGCATCTTACAATGCATCTTATAGAGACTTTCTGAGGTAAGTCTATCCTTGCAGGTGCTCTCTTGATTTTTGAGATAGCTTTCCAAGGTTTTATATGGGGATTCTAGGTCTCTCTCGTGTTTATGCAGGCATGGTAAAGCTTTTGCTAGGGTACCTAGGATATAGGGTGGGTCAGGGCCTAAACTAAACCCTAAAACCTAGATCCTTATGATTCATTGTAAGCCAGGCCAGATGGTAGGATGGGACATCATACGCCGGCAGTCTCTTGAAGGCTTCTTTTTGTAATGCGTATGATCCGGGGTTTCCAAAAGTTGGGGGGTCCCTTACCGGGAGTTCTTATAATAAGGACGATCATGTTTTGTGGTTTATATTGGAGCCAGTGGTGTCTGGAAACCCCCATTGAGGGACTGCTTCTGCGTCCCTCCGGCTGTTTATGCCAAGCCAACAGGTGAGTAGTATTTGATTTGGGAATACTATGGTACCCA
>CAJNIZ010002781.1:59374-89959 GCA_905231905.1 Symbiodinium pilosum
TCAACCACCAAAAAAACGCTATTCAGGTGTCAGTTCCCTGGGCGCTGGCCTTCTTGAAGAAGACCGAGGACGCTTTGGGGGCAGGGAGTCAGAGATGGGAGCGCGGGTTACAGCCAAGGGTTCGCGGTTAGCCCAGAAGCCTAAACGGAGGATCCCAGAACTAGCGGTATCGTTTTGCGGGCTCGCAAAAAAAGATTGGGGCTCGCATAATAAAAACTGTATAGGGGCTACTGTACTATAGGGATTCCGTCCTCCATTCACCTAAGGGTTTATAGGGCTTAAGAGTTCAAGGCTTAGGGTTTAGGCTTAGGGCTTTGTACCCCAAATCCTTTGTACATGGTAGTTTCCTCTTTCGTTTCCCTTTGATCGAGCAGCCAGCACGCTTCAGGTCATAGGATCCTAAGCCAGCGCGTCCCCACAAAAGGACCCCTCCAGAGTCAAAGGACCAAATAACCCCTGATTCTAACGGAGCCCCCCACATGATCCATAGCTAGATTCTTGGTTTTGTCAACAAACTTCGGGCAAAAAAATCGGAGCAAAAGTCAACATCTGGGAGTTAAAAACGCGATTGCGGCAAGTCATGCGCAAAAGCTAAGAAGCGTGCGCAACATGTGCTGGCACCCTTGAGATTGGGACTTCCCGCATGATCCATAGCTAATGTAGCTTCTGGTTGTTTTAGACGTGCTTCGCGAAACAAAACTTTCTACTAAAGTCTAAATCTGGGAGTTTGAAATGCGATCGCGGCAAGTCATGCGCGAAAGCTAAGAGTGCCCACAGCCAGCATTTGTAGATTGATAAGCCCCTTAGGATGCTATGGTTAAGGACCCTCCGGCGCTGCTAGTGGCCGCAGTCACTACCAGTGAGGGCATCGATCGGGCTGCCTTGCTTGAGCTCTACACCAAGCATGCCCTCTGGACTGGAACCTCAAGAGGGAAATCCACGGACTTACAGGGTTCAGGGAGGATTTCCCTGCTCAATAAGGGAGAATCAGATGGACAAGAAAAACGGACAACGAAATGGAAGGGGTTTATGGGGGTTGTATAGGCTTACTTACCTCTGGTTAGACTGGATAGAGGGGCGGGGATGGATGGAGAGAGGGGCTGGATGGAGGGGATAGGGGACGGGCTGGATGAGGGGAGGGTTGGATGAGGGGCTGGATGGAGGGGAGGGTGATGGAGTAGGGGCTGGATGCAGGGGCCCGATGGATGGAGGGACGCACATGTGATGGATGGTAACGCTTTGCTGGGTGGAGGGGAGGGGCTGGAAGGCGGTTAGCAGTTCAATGACAATACCGATGAAAGATCGATAAACGTATTGTTGAAACGGCCATGGTTAGTCATTGAAAGAACCTGGAGATTAGTGTCTTTATGATAGGGGGCTTAGAGGGACGGGTATAAGGATCGATCCCTTCATCGTGGGCATTTTGGGAGCACCAACCCCCCAGATTAAGACCCTGCAAGTATCATGGCCGTCATCAGAAGGACCTGATGGAGCTACAGTCAGCGGGCCTCGCAAGGCTTTTGTGGTCGTTTCCCCTACACCCTAAACCCCTAAAAGCTGCGCTCTCAGGTGATAGAGGCCAAGAAGCCGCTGCCCGAATTCAGCCGCCAGTTGGCACCATGCACCGTTTCCTAGTTTGGTCTCCTACTTGGAGGGTCAGAGGGACTCAGTAGCTATGTTAATAAGGGGGATAGCTAGGGTTACTATTTGGGTTACCAGGTTTCTCAACCGAATTACTAAGTCACATTGACTCTCCAAGTAGATTGGGATGCTTGGGCAACACGTGTGCAAGCACAGGCTCTCGAAGGCAAGCAGCACGGAGATAATGGGAACTCGTACGATAATAGTCATCGAGAACTTTAGGCCCTGAACTTGATCTTTCCTGCCGGTACTGGTACTGAAGTGGGCCTGTTTTCGAACCCCGAGTTATGAGGTGACGCACTGTGAGTGGTACCCTCAAACTACTGTTGAGGAACTCCCTTGTCGTAGGTTGTGGAAATTATGGTCCCTTCTTGAGTACCACTGTTGCACGCCATTAGGTGAACCCCAATAGAAACCCAGTTACCATTCTATGTCCTCCCTTTCTCTTTTTCATGCCTACTATTCTCTTATTCTTCTCCACTGCAACCCTTCATGTCGGCGAATTCTGAAGGCCTGGCTGCTTGGGGCCCAGCAGTAAGCGCGGCCAGCGCTGAGGACGGACAGATGGGTTTGTTAGGTTTTACAGCCCGAGATCCTTTTATGAGGGGTTGCAGGGGTCATCAGGGACATATAGGGCGGACGGCTTTCCAAGAAGTATGGGTCGCCTTTTGAGGGTTGATATGATAAGGATTACACAACTGTGCCCCACTACTTGTGGAAACACCCATACAGGAAGTAAAGTTGCAGACTGGGCATGTTAGGCATTGTCTGGGGATGAGCTGGCGGCTACACATCTGAGGGTTCTGCTGTCTAGGGATCTGAAACTGGGGCCCTGTCTGTAATCCCCAAAGATGGCGCTCGATTTGAGCCTTGTGTTTGCAAGAGTCTTGAGGAGTTTGAAAAGCAGCTCCTGCCGACAGCCATGCGAATGATGTGCCTGAGCGGCAAAATGAGAGCACCGGTTTCGCGACCATTTGGGTTTCGAGGATTATAGTATTACAGGAATATTCTAGCAATAGTAGTATACGATCATTATAGGAATATTGTAGGTTTGGCTCCCCTTGCCCGCAACACTTGGCGGGCAGCGCCATACACATTAGATTTACCATGGTTGGTACGGGTATGATAGTTCCTACTAGCACGATTAGTCGGCCGAGTGGGCTGCGAGGGCATAGTAAACGTACATCCGAAGTGCATACACGCAAAATCGATAAGTCGTGTCAGCATTTGTCGTTTCTGCGCAGGCGACGCGCTACCAGAGCCGTTTTCCGCTTAGGCGCATGACCGTCCACCCCAGAATTTTAAGGGAAAATGGCTCGCGGGGGCGGGGCGGCGTCCACTTGAAGGCTCCATGGACTTAGTAACCACTCACTGCTCATCAAACCCCTACACTCATACTGCCCTAACTGGACTCACATAAGGGTTGCCCCAAGCATAGGTTACGACCCCAGTAATAAGTAGCTAACAAGTCGCATGAACCTTGAAGTTGAAAGTGGGAGTAGTTGGAGGGTCAAGGGGACTCAGTAAGTGGGTCAAAGCCCATACGACCCATATGTAGTAAGCCCAGTTATCCGCCTTATTAACCTACTTACTAAGTCCCCCTGGCCCTCCAACCCCTAAACCCTAAACCCTAAATAGTAGTTTTCATTTTATTTGCCATTATCCCTATATAACCTCTATATACTACAGTAGTTTCCATTTGTTGGAGTAGGCAGCAGATATTGCGCAAGCCCAGGAAGCGGCAGCCAGCCGCAAGCGTGACCTCCTTCCCTGCCATGGTGAGCAGGGTTTAGGGTTTAGGGGTGGGGGGCTTTATGCATTAGGGTTAAGGGTGCTTAGGACTTTAGGGTTTAGTGCGTTTAGTGCTCAGTGCTTCGGGTTGAGGGTTTAGGAAAGTCCAAGGTAATACATTTGCCGATATTGTGGTCCCAGATTCCTGGTATAGTTCTAGTATAGGGTACTTCAAGACCTCAATATGATATCGGTGAGTTTTCAGCCCCGTAGAGTACAGGGAACGGGGTTTGGGGGTTTAGGCATTTGTTTCGGGGTAAGGTTTAGTAGAGACGAATTGGCAATCGGTGCAACTGGAGTCCTGTTCTGTAATAGAATTCCATCAAGAAGGGAAAGCGAAAGAACAGTAATGGCCACTGTAAACCTAACAGGAATACGGTGGTCTCAACAGTGACGGCGTCTGTAGTCACGACATGAGGTTTCTTGCAAAGCTGATGGCAAGAATGGTCGCGACAAGGGCAACAAAGACCAAAGAAGGACGAGTACCAACGATAACCGTCTCACCATCCAACAGCAGCAGCAGCAGCAGCAATAAGTTATGGTGGCTTCAGCCTGAATGAGTAGTAGGGGACCTTCTTGGGGCTCTTAGATGGTTTTGTGCAACTTCATGTAATGTAGGAGATTCAAGTATGCATATGCCTAAGTCCTGTTTTAGGGGTTAGGGGCTTACGTGCTTTGGGTTTATGAGCTGTACGCCCTACAGCCCTTGGCCTAGATGGCACATTGGAACAATCATACACATCCCCTATTTCTGCGTGAGGGAACGCATTGGGGAGGAGGCTTCACAGTACCATCCAGTTGGATCATCATAATCCCTCCCCCTCATAGTGACCCATGACCCATGTAGCAACCCCTGTATAGTACCCTGATATATGGGAAATGCTCATTATTAGGGTGGAGGGGATTGAAACCATTTATCATCCTATAGAACCCTAGTTTCCATGACATGTTCAATCAGATTCTCCATGCTAGTTGTTTCCATTTTCTTTTCCATTCCTTTATATGCCGTTTATGACGCCCGTCGTGGGGGCGAGGAGGAATTTATTAGACCCTATAACTAAACCCTAAAAACTTACCCTAAACCCTGAACCCTAAGCCCTACATCCAGTTAGATCCATATAGAGCTGGCAGGTCAAAAGTGCCAAGCTGGACCTTTCCTCTCAGGCCAAGGAATTGTTGGAATTGGCTCCCGAAAGGCTGAAAGACAAGGCGCGGGGCAGGCTTTGCTTGGATTTGAGACTTACTTGGACACCAAAAAAAGTATGTAGAGTACTGGCCTCTTTGACTAATTTTTAGGCGTGTTGGCCCTAAACCTACTCACTAAAGTGCTGTTGCAAAAGGGGGTTTAGGGTTCAGGGGTCAGGTGTTAGGGTTGAGCGGGGCTCACTCTTTATCCCTTACGTGGGACTCAGGGGATGGTAGCTTTTCGCTAAACCCTAAACCCTACCCAAGGGCTCGTATGTAATTCTCCTTTTGGTTTGCTATGATTTTTTGTTTTCTGGTATAATATAGCGCCCAAAAAAGTAGCTACATGGGAGGGTCTGGGTAAATCATCCTCAACCGCGTTGAATCTGGCAGGCAGGACCGGGCGAAAGCATACATGTTGGTTTAGAGCTTCGGGCTTAGGGTACAAAATATGTCCCGGAATGTTCTGATGCCCCATGCATGCGCAGTGCTCAAAGCCAAGAGAGTTCCCAGGCAAATGCTGAAGGTTAGCGAACTTGAATTTTACTCACCCAAATGGGCTTTTCCAGGAATGGGGGGGTTGCCCCGTTTTGAAAATTCTCTATCGTAAAGGTTTTAAGTGGGGGTATATATGGGGGGAATGTTTTTGGGAAGTCCCAAGTACTTCACCTTCAGGAGGGCAGTAGTCTTCATAGGACCCCTTCTGGGCATCCACGTAGGTTGGGGGGAAGGAACTAAACCTTGGGTACTGCCCCCANNAACAGTTGGATAATAATTACAATATAGTTATATATAGCCCTTAATAGGACCCCTAATATAGACTGTTACTGGGTGGGGGCAGTACCCAAACTAAACCCTAAACCGCTTGCAACAGCATGAGAGATAGGCAGCCTCTTGACGGGTAATCAAAGTCTTGGTAGCAATCATGACTGACCACCAGTAGGTGAGCGAAGCAAGTTGCACTGGCAACTAAGCCCTAAATCCTAGACCCCTCACCTTTAAACCCCCAAACCTGTGAAGCTCCTAGTTCCTGTCCCCATATTCTTTTTGCAGTCCCTCGTTTCCCTAGGCCTAGGGGCCCCGAATTTAAGACACCCTGAACCCCCAAACGTTGTATGTCGCCATGGAACCCCCTGTAAAAACCCTGTAAGGGCAAACGCAACCACCTAATCATGAACATTCCCGATATACCAGAATATACTTTTATGGGAAGATATAATATTAGTGGCCTGGGGGTTTTATGAACGGGGGGGAGGGTCTTGCAGGAAAAGCGCCTCGGTGGCCGGCAATTGGTCCGCGACGTAGCCGCGAAGTCTAAAGATCTCTCTGCCTTGGTTGCTGTGGCCGAGGCTCTGTGGGAGGGTTTAGAGTTTCGGGTTTAGGGGGAGTCGCACTTTTCATAGGGATACTTTAGGTGGACACCCCAAAGAGTGACAGTGACTTTAAGGCATAATGGTGAATATATTATGGTTCTTATATGTCTATCATACAAGTATATAGGGTTGGGGAGGGCCAGCTTAAGGACACTCTAGTCCCCAACGCTGAGTAAGAATATACCCTGCTTCTGGGTACGTATGGTATTTCATGAGAAGGACATCATACTCATGAACCGTCCCCGCCCCTGAAGAACCGAAGAGTGAATATTTCTGCTGTGATATAACGGTATCTCATTGGGGGGGTATTTGTTATTCGGGAAGTGGGGGGCTTAATGTTAGGCGGAGGGGATAGGTGGTCCACAGCGTGAAGCACCTGTATCACTGCCTATTCCACTGAAGGTTGACATTTTTGCTTCGCCATGAACTTTTTAACTAGGCCTGTAGAAGCAGTAGAAGTGCGGACAACAGCAGCACCAAAAGCCATTCTTCAACCACGCGTTTCGACTTTTTTGGGGGCGGTCGCACGTCAGAGTGTTCATCCCTTCCCGTTGATCATCATCCCCACCCACTGATATGTACTGTTCCCGTTTTATTCTATTATGTATAGTGTTTACTATGTTCGGGGGCTGGGTGCGTACTAGAGGAGCAGATGCATGCATGAGCCTTAGTGTTGGTACTATTGGTAAATTGGGGGTCGCCTTTTGGGGGCATGTATGATAAGGATTCTCGTGTTTTGGGGTTTAGCTGGGCCCCCCTACTGTTGATGGAGGAAAGCTTCCACCACCTTGAGTCCCTAAAGTCACAGTAATGACATTACTTTAGGGGCCCTAGGCCCTAGATGGTGCAAGGTCTCCGCTATCAACAATTCCCTAAACCGCAAACCACCGGGGCGTTGTCGACTGAATAATTTGAGCCGCTGATTCCCCTGCAGTCCTGGGCAGAGCTGGCCAAGAAAGCTGGGAAGGTGGATGAGAAGCAGGCAGGATATATCTGAAAAATGCACCAACTACCTCTCATAAGTCATAGACAGCTTTACATCATCCCTATGTAAGCCATATATGATCCCTTGATAGCCCTGTAAAAGCCTTATGTAATCCTGTAATCCCTAAACCCTATTACCTTAAACCCCATATAATCCCTAAGCCCTGAACCTTGTATCATCCCCATTTAACCCCTAAACCCTGAACTCTGTAGAATCCCTCTATGCCGCTCATTACTCCTCACCCCTAAAACCTATAGGACCCTTGTATAATTCCTGTAAAATCCCAATGTAATCCTCAAACCCCATACACTACCCTAAACCCTAAACCCTAAACCCCTAATATAATCCCTATATGACTGATTCGGAAGCTACCTCGAGGCAACTTTACAAGCCCTGGCCGAGCTGCCTGCCTATATGACTGAGCTGCATAGGGGTGTATGGTTTAGGGGTTAAGGCTTAGGATTTAGGATTTAGGGTTAGGGTTTGGAACTTACTGTAGGGTTAGGGTTATTGGGCTTAGGGTTGCCAAAGTCCCTTGCTGCCTGCATTTGACGCAAGATCCCGAAGGAAACGGGAAAGACCATTTGATTTTTATTTTTAGTTCGAGAGGTCGCCCGGGTGTGAGCCATGGATGACAAGAAATATGGTCCCAGCTTCAGCATGGACACACTCAAGGACCCAGAGAAGCTGAAGGCCTACATGATGAAGTACTCTCAAAGTGAGGCCTTCAAGATCTGGGCGGGCTTTGCCGTCATTGCCTTTATCGTCTTCATGCTGGTGTCCAGCGGGGACTTCTCCTTCTTGTTGACGCTCTCGTCATTGCTCAGCACTTTCAGCTTCCTGATGGTGGCTTTGAAGATGGAGATCGGACGATCCTGCAAGGGAGTTTCCCTGAAGATGATGGAATGCTACCTCGTGATTTTCTTCTTCCGGCTTTGTGCAATCATCCCCTTTGAAGGCTACCTTCCCTTTGACAAGTCCGGGGATTGGTTCTACCAGACATGCGAAGCGCTTGGGTTCTGCCTAGCCGGAACGATGGTGTACCCAGGCTAGTCAGCATCTTACCGTTTCACATTGCCTTGGTCCTGAGATTCCTTCCATCCTATAGTGGATTTAGGGTTGTGGATTGTGGATTCATGTCAGCTGCACATGAGCATGTGATAGCTTTTACCCAACTGCCCAGGTACTTTTGCAGGGTGAAGTATGCGGCCAGCTACAACCCAGAGACGGACACCTTCCAGCATCTTTACCTGGGTGTGGGTGCCCTGGGGCTGGTCGTTGTTATACTAGTGGTGGCGTGAACAGGAATAGCAACAGCAGCAACAACAACCAAGATTTATGGACAAACAGGATATGACCTCACACAGCATGCTAATCATAGGAGGCCATGAGATGTAGTAACCTCTGATAGCCGGGTTTATGACCCTACTTATAGTCCCGCAACTGGTTCTATCGGTAGCCGCAACTGTAAGCAGTATGATACATCTGCAAGTACTTCCTAAGTCCCATGAACCACCAAGTATCACTAAACCCTACGCCCTAAATCCAAAGCAAGGTGCCCTTGGGTTGGCCTTAGTCTTCCATCCAAACTTGAACGGCTTCCTTCCCTCGGACATTGGCTGGGCCTTCGCGCTCTACCTGGAGTCCGTGGCTGTTCCTAGGTGGGCATGTATGTCAGTATATGCACATATCTTTACATGTATCTTGTATAGGAATATATGGTAGCGGTCCTAAGACGTTGAGTTTGCAACAGGCCTTGGGCGGCCCTCCTGAGACAGAGGGTTTGCAAAGACCGGTCATGCGACAGATCCCGCAACAAAAAAAACTCTACACCCCCACTACAAAGGAAACAACGGGCTTTGACAGACGTCTGTAACAGCCATGGGGGGCTGGGGTGCGCGAGAAAGCGGGTTTGTGCTCACACCAATACGGTCCCATACGATTGCTGGACCCTATTTTTGCTGGTGCAATTTTCGAGGAGTTGAACGTTGAAAGCACCCAATTCTGGGTTTCTCCGTGGTCCCCAAACTGATCCAGGTTCTTTGTCAGCTCTTCATGTTCATGAAGGAGGGCCGGGCGCAGGAGCACACCTCCCACTTCCTGGCAGCGCAAGCCTTGGCGAAGGTCATGTCCTTCATCTTTTGGGCTTCCTCCTTCAGTGAGCTATCAGACCCAAATCATCACATCAAGGCGGGTTGTTGTAAAGGAATTCAATTCAAGGTGCTCTATTGGGGAAACCTTATTAATCACGATATATATATATATATCCAGTATGGCAGTATGGTAACTAAATTTAAGCTCCTTAACATCAAGGCTTTCGTGGGCAACTGGGTGGTATGCGCGCAGCTGGTTCAGCTGCTGATCATGGGTGACTTCATTTATCACTACATGCGATGCATCCAGCAGGGCATCCCCGTCTCTCAGCTCTTGTCCTCAGATGCCGTGTGAGGGATGGACCGTGACAGACTGTGTTAGCATACTTTCTTAAATCTCATTCTCAGCTTCTCCTTATGTGTCCAGCGCCCGAGATTAAAAGTCCGGGGATATACAGGCAGTTGCTGTGCAGTCGACTGTCAAGTGACGTCGCCCTCGAGCACGTTTTGAAACAACAAAGACTCCCGGCCGCAGGGCTGGAAAAGTCGTGCGTGCCATCATCTGCTGTCCGCCACTTCGTGAGGTGGTTGCCACCCCTTAGATGTCTGCCTTGGGACTCAAGTAAGAGGGAAGTCTTGTAGCTGGACTTACCTGAGGAACGCCTGCAGTCATCTAGTGTCACGGGTCCCCCTACCACCCGCCCCTGCAATACTTGTAAGGTTGCCTTTCAATTAGCCTGGTAATATGTAGAGCTCCTCCCTTTAAGGCTATTCAGAAACTCTAACAGTCATCTACTCAGGCTTGGGAGCAATCTCCCCAAGCTGGATGATGCCACATTGCTCGCCAAGCTGATTGAGCTCTGGATGCTATAGGGGAATCTGTCAGGAGTTGGTTTTCAGGTCCAGCGCCTTCATCACCTCCACCCTAGTGCCCTAGTGCGAAAGCCCAATAATAATAACAAAAATACGAATAACAATAATAATGACAATAATAAAAACAATAGTAATAATAACAATAAAAAAACAATAACAATAATAATAATAATAACAATAACAATAATAACAACAATAATAAGAACAACAATAATAATAACAATAATAAAATACCAATAATAATAACAACAATAACAACAATAACAATAATAATAATAACAATAATAATGATGAAAATAATAATAATAATAACAATAATATTAATTACAATAACAATAATAACAATAATAATAACAACAATAATAATAACAATAATAATAACAATAATAATAACGATAATAATAACAATAGCAATAGTAATAACAATAATAATAATAACAATAACAATAATAACAATAACAAGAATAACAATAATAATAATGACAATAAGAATAACAATAATAAAAATAGCAATAATAATAGTAATATTAATAATGGATTCTCCGGAAGGTCTTAAGAGCTGCGCACGCTGAGTTGTGACAATTTGGAAGCGGCTGACCTCGGCTTTTGCCAGGGCCTGAAAGTTGGTAGTTTCCCAAAATTCAGGTACCCCAATATAGACCCCAATATACTATAGTCCTTATTGTAGGGATCCCCAACAAGGTACCCCTAATTTTGGGAACCCCCCCAGTTCTTATGGATGGTCTGGACAAAGTTGGCATGTCAGGAAAAACTTTGTTAAGGATCTTCTTGCTTTCAGGCGATCTACGAGTCTAAAGGCTAGGGTCTAATAACAAGCGGGTCCAGTCGCCCCAACCCTCAGTACGTAGGACCCCTCTGTAGTCATATGATAGTTATAGGACATTTCGTTGGGGCAACTAAGATACATAATTCCACTTTCCATGTCGTTGTCCATTTGTCTAAACCCCAAACCCTAATTCCAAATCCCTAAACCCTAAACCCCGGAATCCCACATCCCTAAACCCTAAGCCCCAGAATCCCTGAACAAAAGCCTCGGCTGAGGATCCCAAGGGGCCGCTGGCAAAGGTAGCTGCTGAGGATGCCAATGAGGAGAAGCTGGGCATATAGGTTTAGGGATTTAGGGTTTAGGGTCTAGGGATTTAGGCTTTAGGGTTTAGGGTTTTAGGGTTTAGGGTTAGGGATCCATATTATAGCATATTATGGTAGATTTGGTTTATATAGGGATAATGGAAAAGAAAATGGAAACCACAAAAACAACTAGGGTTTATATAGGGTCCTTAGGGGCTTAGGGATGTAGGGTTTTGGGGTTCAGGGGTTTTAGGAGTTTAGGGGTTATAGGGGTTTAGGTTGGTTGGTTGGTTGGTTCAAAGACACATCTGTGTCAGCCCAGGGCAAGGGCAGGAAGAGAAACACACTCAGGGGTGCTTGCGCCGACAGGTGCCCTAANNGGATATCCATGCTTGTGCCAAAACAATCATGCCCCTTGGCAAATGGCCCTAGCAAAGGCCACGATGCCCGCGAACCGCGGGTCAGGGGTTTGAGGAGTTTAAAGGGGTTAGGGGTTTTGAGATTCAGTGCTTTAAGGAGTTTAGGGGTTGGGGGTTTAGGGCTAGGGTTTTAGGAGTTTTGGGTTTAGGGTTCAGGGGTGTTGGCAGCCCATATTTCATACTTCCTTCATTGTAGACTCTACTGGGTGGAGGGAGGCAGTAATCCCCTCCCCTAACACTTCTAGTATTAGACACTCCCCATGAGTATTAGGGGAAGGGATTGCCCGACTAATTAGACTTACAGCCCCAGGCTTGGGGTGGTAGCGTTGATTGAGTGAGGCTGGGGACCAATAAAGAAGAACAAAGTAAAGAAGGTTAAGGGTCTGGGCTTGGCTTAGGGTTTAGGGTTTAGGGTTTAGGGGTTAGGGTCGTGAAGGTAATAACGATACGAACCGATACCAAGCAGAATAAGATTTGTCGGATTGGCGGTGGTGAAGATATAAACTCTGCCCTACCAGATGTCCCTCCAAGTAGACCTTAATTCTAAACCCTAAGCCCTATACTATCCCCGGTTGAGCCCTGCATGCTCCCTTGTTGTTGGAAACTCAACTCAGAACGCGCTTCCTGGCCTACACCGCCTTGGGTGCATTGGCGGTGCTACTGCCAACAGCAGCACAAGACCAGGCACAAATATGACAGATCAGGTTCTTCAGGGGTTGTATTGGGAGATGTGGGCTCCAGAATGCTCCAGAATTGGCTAGGAAGCTGCAAATCTGATTCATACTTTTGCTCAGGTTTTGCAGGTTATGGCAGCTACTGCCTGCAGTCCAGTGCGTTCCACGGGGATTGCCGTTAGGAGACTTAAGCTGAATTACCATTGTAAGGAGATCACAGCATATGCTCACCATGTATTCACAGAATGGTATGTTAGTTTTCAGTTCCTTCACAGCAAGCACTGAGACGTCAAGTTCCAAAGCTGAAGTGAGGGCACTGGCAGTTAGGGTTTAGGATTTAGAGGTTTCAAGTTTAGGGTTTAGGTATGAGAGCGGCCCATCGTAGCAACAAACAGGTTTGTGTCCACTCTGACATGAAATTTCTAAGAGCCTTGGAAAAATCCACATAGAACCCTGACCCGGTAACCCCTTTGTAATCTCTTTATATTGGGTACAGTCCCCACTCACTATAATATGATTATATAGCGTCCTTCACATGACCCCTTTTATAGACTGCTGATGGGTGGAGGCAGGACCCAACTTTTATGTTCCTAGACGTCCCTATAGTTTGGGCCAATCCCACACCCAGTAATGGGTACCACAAGGGACTATTGTGGTATGTTAAGGCCCTATGAACTCCATATTTAAGGGCTATTATTGAGGGGGGAATCGACTACCCTAGCCCTAAACCTCTTTTCAGAAACTCCCAGGTGGTTGCCGAGCTCTTGAAACCGCTCTCTGACAAGAAAGTGCCTTAGAAGCTGACATGGTAAGCTTTGGCCTTCTTCTTGAGTTGGGTTTAGGGCTTACTACTGTTCATAATATCAATGATATGTTAGAGCTTTGCGGGGCTTATCCAGGGATAATGGAAAAGAAAACGGAAGCTACTGTAGGCATTTTGACTAGTATGATAATAAATGTTGAGTTGGGAGGACCTGGAAGGCCTTGGGAGGCCCCTTGCCTAGGGGTTTAGGGTTTAGTCTGTGACCTCTTTCGGTCCGCATAAGCAAGGTGCTCCACAGAACCTGGAGTCAAAGTTTGGAAGTCTAAGACCTCAGCTCAACTTCTTAAAGATAACCCTCACATGACAGCAAAAACTTGACACGCCCAACAATCAATATCTCCCTCTCGTGTTTTCAGGGTACGGGGATTACTGGGTTGCTGCTGTGAAGGAAGTGAAACTAAGCTAGCATTACAACGCAAGCATGTTATCCATTGTTCATCCAGAATCCTGGTAATTTAACTTAATTTCTAATCATGATATTACGTGAGCTATAGCCTAAAATCCTTAAAGGCGGGTTATATAAGGGATTGCATAGGGGAATATTATAGGGATATGTAAGGGGGATACTAGGAGTTTAGACTATAGGTCACGTGTGTACCTAGTTCCTCCGGGTAGTAGGGAAACGCATGATAACAACAACCCAGAGTACGCAAGGCGCCGGAACGTGCACGCTTGGCAGCGCTGACGGCCTTGGCACAGGTGACGCAACAGAGTGAAGGCACAGAATGGTTAGGGTCTAGCGTTTTTAGTGATTTTAGGGTTTAAGGTATGGTTTTTTGTAGGGGTTTTAGGGTTTACAGTTGAGGGCATGTGGTATAGGACCAAGACAGGAAGTTATGTTATGTGATCGTGTAAACGTGTATGTTGCCTACGTATGAGTACATGTACACGTATATATGTGTGTAGGCGTTATACATGAAGATGTGTAGGTCACTCTTTGTATACTCACAGATCTATACGGTTGCAGGGTCCTTTCTGCAGGAAACTTCCTGAACAGGAGCCAAAATTCTTTAATTTCAGGTGACGGAGCCCCTAGGCCCGAAACACTAACCCCTGAACCTCCAAAACCCTAGGCCCATCCAGTAGCCCTAAACCCCCCAAAACTTGACCCTGCGGCCTGAACCCTAAACTCTGCACATTTCCGCACTTTCGTCTGCCCAGAGGGATCTCAAGATCTTGGGCTGGCAGCTTCGTGGATAAAGTGCTTTGGCTCAATGTATTTGATCCATAGTCTGGACTCCTTAGGGGGGGTTATGTAGGGTTCAGGAGTCTAAATTCCTTACAGGCAGGTTATATAGGGGATTACACGGGGGAGCATTGTAGGGTTTTTTGAGGGGGATACTAGGAGTTTAGACTATAGCACATTTAGGGTTCAGGATGCAGCCCAGCCTGGGCAATATAGTGTCGCTATATACTATGGAATATCTATTATCAGGGGGCATGGCCCTCAGCTTGCAAGAAAGACTAAGGGCCATGGTTGAGGATTTAGCATTAAGCGTTTGGGTTAATGCCCTGCTCCCACTAATCGGTCATCGCGAAATCAGCTGGAACATCTCATGGAGAATGACTTGGGGTGGGGTAGATTTTCATTCCTGCATGCAGACGCAGCATGCGGCAAGTTGCAATGGATGTGCAGAATCAGACGATTGCTAAGGCTCTGCCTTTGCTGACAGTGGCTGTCACGAAGCCTGCGCAGCGATTGCAGAGCCTTTTGGCTTGGGCCTGCATTGGGTCCCTGGGAAAGGCCATGAGGGGTTTGGACCGAGGAAGTTTGCCATGGTCCCTCAGCAGCGCGCATTAAAAGAGAAGCTTACTAAGCCCGCCCCAGAGATTATCGGAGCGTTCAGATTTTTTGGGAGGCCGATGCGGAGGTCTTGACTTCCAAGCTCAAGAAGGATCAACTAACGCTGATTAAGGACCGACTGGCGTTACAAGAGTTAGGCAAAGGTCGCATCTGCCATCTTCGGGGCAATTAAGTGGTATTGTTCCGGTTCCTCCTGTTCATGGTGGCTGCCACTGCAATGCTCAAGCATCTCTTTGGGTGCCACTGACGGCAGGACGACTGCAAGTGCAACTGCGGCTAAAAACTACTCAGCTACAACTGCTGTGGTTGCTCCTAATACTACTACCCATGCTACGACTGCCAGCGCTCCTCCTCCTCCTCCTACTCCTACTCTCCTACTACTACTACTACTACTACTACTACTGCTACTGCTACTGCTACTGCTACTGCTACTGCTACTGCTCCTCCTCCTCCTGCTACCAGTGCTGCTACTGCAAGCAGCAGCAGGAGTGGCGGTAGCAGTACTAGTGTGGTTGCTTGCTTTATTTATTTGGCCCTACTTACACAAGCATGCTGCTGGTTTGTGTCTGATGCTGGGCATTTGCATGCTGCTGCTGTTCATGTAATTTCGCGAGGAAGGGGTGTCTTTCCTCAATGCTGTCCCCATCATGCAGAAAGCACCTCTGGTGGAGCTGTCTGCCCAGGCTTCCTGGCCAACAAGGGCTTTAACAGTGAGATTGTGGGAGTTCCTACCCGGTTGTACGACTATTGCCTAAGGAAGGTTTGGGACCATGCATACCCTACATGCTACAAACTGGCTGTTCAATGCCTATGCCTGTTTCATCTTGTTTCTCAAAACACCCACGACATCATTACTGATTGGGACACCCATGGTCCTCTTTGCGATGGTAGCACATCCCT
Source organism: Symbiodinium pilosum (assembly GCA_905231905.1). Classification (NCBI taxonomy): domain Eukaryota; class Dinophyceae; order Suessiales; family Symbiodiniaceae; genus Symbiodinium; species Symbiodinium pilosum. The sequence continues at coordinate 75,025 of CAJNIZ010002781.1, forward strand.
AGGGCCTCAGGGCATCACGGCATTTGATTTTTGGGCAACCCCATATGACTTTAAGTAGGAGGTCCCACTAGACCCCAACATACTAGCTACTAGTACCTCAGTAGTAGATAGTAGTAGTACTTTCATTATGCGGGACCCCCAAAAGGGACCTCCCCCAAAACAAGCCCATCATTCTGTAAACCCACATCTAATGAGCACCCTTAGAATGCCCTATGCCAAGCACATCGTTGCAAGCAAGTACTGCATAGACACAAGACATGGTCACACAATCGTGTACCAGACACGTGTAGTACAAGTATGCCCTAATGTAATGGTACAGTTCAAACACCATGACACTAAGAATTCCAAATCATCTAGTGGAATGGGTTGTGCATGTGCCCCAGCTGAAGGCTCAATTTTGGCGAGCGCTGCTTGCAGGCTTGAACCGGGTAGCTGTTGGGGAACTGAAACGAAGTTGCCACAGAAGGAAACGGTACTGTTTACCATGTATACATTTTGTGGTAGCTTCGTCTAAGTCCCTTACCAGCAACCCCGTGCTTTCAGGAAAGCCAGGCTTGGCTGTTTGAAGTTTAAGACAGGGTTGGGATCTGGGATTTCGGTCTAGGACGGAGGATTGCGCGCGCAAGCTTTAAGTTCTTAGTTCTTCCGATTCCTGGGCGGAAGATGCATCCACCTCCTCACCGTTGACCCTAATCAGTAACTCGAAGCTATCAGCCGGATGCCTAGAGCCATGAACCCAGAGCTTGAACTTTATATCCCCTTACGCCCCAAAACCCTGAATCCTCTAGTCCTTGAAGCCCGAACCCTATGGAAGCTATGACAGGCCTGGTTCCTGGCAGCCCATCAGTAGCAGATGCTGCGAAAGATGTCCCATGGTTGGCTCTTCCACCGAGGTCGCCAGGGCCTTGGCTGTCGCAAAACGCAGATGTACTAAGTAGCGAAACTAGATGGCACTTTGGGATATTGGTAAGGGACCGTATTCATAAATGAGTTTGGGGGCCCTTTAAAGTACCGCCCAGACCGGAGAAATATGTGGGAGCTTGACCCTTAGGGAGACGCGATGAAGGACCCATGATTTTTGGGCCCCAATGTTATCAATGCTAGTAGTAATAGTTTTGAGCTACAGCTATTGTTATTGAGGTTGCTACTGTTCTTTTGGCTGCTATTCCTCTCTCTCCCTCTCCCTCTCGTTCCCTCCCGCTCTCTCGCTCTCTTTCGCTCTCTCTCTCCCTCTCTCCCTCTCTCCCATTTTCGCAGCACTCCATCCTTCGCAGCACACTCCGCTCAGCCGAGGTTTGGGGAAGCACTGCCAGTGACACGAAGTGCCATCGTGCTTCTTGCAGGCATCTCGCCGTCAGAGATTCGTACAGATATGTATATACCACTACAGAATCAGCGACTTAATCCGCACCGGTGTGCTAGCTGTAGTCTAAACTCCTTGAAGGGGGCCATTTAGGGGATTCTATAGCGGACAGCTATAGGGAATGTGAAGGGTGATTTTAGACTTTGGACAATTCGTGTAGACAGTAACAGGTAAAGAGGCCATTTGTCTGGACAATTCATGCTGTACTTCGAGATCCTGGAGTTAGGTAATATAGGGGTATGTATATAGGGCGCCGTATATGGGTAATGAAAGCGAAAATGGAAACTAATTACAGTTTAGGGTTTTAGGTTTTAGGCTATGTTATATAGGGATAGTATAGGGGTATATACCCCGAACATACCCCAAATAATGGAGAGTAAAGGGAACAGACAATGACATGAACTGTAAACTGGGGCGATATAGTCCCCATGAGGCGTCCCCATGATAAGACTTAGAGTGCTTTGTGATCTGTATTTTTTGAGGTCCCCTTTTTATGGAAACTACCTATATCCCTTAGTAGTCCAACTATGATAAGCTTATGCTAACCCTGTGCAAAAGTAGGTTCCCTAGCCTCTTAGGAGCGCCTGAGGTCCCACAGAGTAGCTTGAGCTCTAAACTGTGTGGCCAGCCCTAAACCCTAAAACCCTAAATCCTAAACCATAATCCCCTAAACCCTAAAACCCTAATCCCCTAATTCCTAAACCCTAAAACCCTAATCCGCTAATTCCTAAACCCTAAACCCTAATCCCCTAATTCCTGAACCCTAAACCAGGCCTACATGGCAGCTCCCCCGAGCGCAGCCTCAAGCAAGAGTTGGAGGAAGTTGCCTGGCCAAGCGGGTTACAGTGGGTTTAGGGTTTAGGGTTTTAGGGTTCAGGATTTAGGGTTTAGGGTTGGGCTTCTTAGGGGCACAAAAGGGTGGTTTTCACGGAGAAAATGGGCCATAGGGATGTGTAGGGTTTGGAGTTTAGGGCTTAGGGTGTCTCAAAATACTGAGTTGCTGTCAAGGAGCTTAAAATTAGAATAAGGAGACCATATCTTTTGCTATATGCCCATGATGGTAACTTGTTTTAAGTTCCCTACCAGCAACCCAGAATAGGGGACCGTAGGATTTAGGGTTTAGATATTCTGGGAAACTCCAATGAACAGATTCTTTGCAGAAACAATCTGCAAGTCAGAAATCAGGACTTCTCAAGTCAGCGTCGCGTCTTGGGTCCATGCACCAAACGGTTCAGGGTTTAGGGACTATGTAAGGATCTTCATGATTTCGTCGCTGCAGAAGCCTTCTGTTGAAACACCCTAGTCTCATGGTAATCCTTTTGGGCACGAAGTAGATTTGTCTACTGACTCCTTCACGCGAGGCTGACAAGCCAAGCCGATGTCTGGGTCTCAAGAACATCATTGAGGAACTGAAGGCTGAGATGCCGAGATCGCCCAAGAGTTTAGGGTTTGTGGTTTGGGTTTAGGATGTGGGGTTTAGGGCTTAGGGTTTAGGGTTTAGGGATATAACCCCCTGTAACTACGAATCAAAGGGAACAGAACATGAAACTGGGAGTCTCTAGGGTTTGGGGTTTAGGATTTAGGGTTTCTTCTGGTTTGCTTTACAGGTACTTACTACTATGTCGTAGTAGTTGCCCTAAATAGGCGGACCTCAAAATAGACCCCCAATTATGAGGATCCCCCAGAAGGTACCCCTACTTTCGGGAAGCCTACTTATTACACCTTTCTGCCAAAACTAAAACGGCCTCGCCCGACCACACCATAAATTGTAGTTAATATAGTAGTGCATACAGAGTAGTCCCAACATGCTTTTATTTCAGAGCTTGAAATCATTTTAGCTTGCCCAGCATCATTCATATGCGTAGAAACATACGTACATGTTTTGGCCTAGGGAACGGACAAGCTGGCAAAGCGCATTCCCTGGGGCCAGGAGCAGGATGCTGATGCCACTTTGTTGCTTCTGGCGCAGGTACCGTATCGGGGCTTCCAACAAATAGGGACCCCTTTTTTTGAAGTGCGTGTAATGAGGATTATACGTTTTCGGTTTGTATGTAATCGGGGACCCCATTCCTGGACAGGGCCATATGCTTTATGATGTAGCTCTCGCCCGCTTGAATGTTCTGGTTTTGGCAGCATTTGCACTTCGTCCTATTTGGGAAGGTAAGAGACACTTCTTCTGCTTGTTCAGGCATTCACATTAGGTTTGGACCCCCCCAGTAATAGTGGCATAACAGGAATATATAGGGACTTGGTTTCCATTTATCATTTTTCCTTGTGGTCACAATTAGTTAGTTGAGGCGTAATCTTTAATATTAGTGCTCCTAATACTGAATATTATTCCTCACATATTTCAAAATACCACAATGGGAGTATCCCAATATGAGGGGGCGAGGGGGGTTTTAATCTTAAGGTGAGTAGATTAAAGCTCCATACGACCCTGCATTGCTTGTCCATGGGGTTTACCATTGTAGCAACTTCCATTTCCTAACCTATACACTAGGTGGACCCCCACCCTGTAATAGTAGCTCTAAAGGATAATAAGAATTATATCAGGGTCCTCTTATTCTTCTATTATACCACTATTAAAGGGTTGTGGGGTCCTCCTGACCTAGACATCCCTAAACCCTAAACCCTAAACCCTAAACCCTTACGACCGCGTGTCTTCGTCAGGCGCTCATCGCTTGGCTGGCTGAGCTGGCTGCACTGCCAAAGCCGCAGAGACAGGCTTCCTGCTGGTAGGGTTTAGGGTTTAGGGTTCAGGGTTTAGGGTTATATAGGGGTTACATCGGAAGATAGAGGGATTATGTAGGGCTCTATGGGGGTTATGTGGGGTTTATATGGGGATTGTAGAGGGGTATATAGGGCTTAGGGTTCAGGATTAGGGGTAGGGGCTTAGAAAATTGTTACTAATGAAGAATCAAATGGAAAGGAAACTTGAACATGAAATGGAAACTGGGTTTATGTAGGGGTTGTACAAGGGATGACGCTCGTGCTGTGGAGCTGGGTCGGCCGTCTATGAGTTTAAACCTATTTACGACGATACAGATATGTACATACTCTGTAAACTTAAGGGCTACTGTTCAGGAACTTGAATCAACTTACTATGTAGATACATCGTAGATCACATGTTTTCCTCCTCATCATAGTTGGGCTTTCCCGAAATCGAGGGGTTGCCGGTTTGGATTTGTATGTCGGACTGTGGGGTTTCGAGTTTCTGGCTACAACCAGGCCAGTGCAACCGTGGCAAGTTATTTGATTGAGGCTTGGTTTAGGGTTTAGGCCCACAAAATGAGGAAAAAGAAGGCTTGGCAGCGCCCCTTCCAAGAAGCAGGTTGCTTGTCGGGAGAAGCCAAAAGCCTAAAATTTCCCCGGAGTCATACAGGCTGCATGACACACTCCGCAAAAGGACCCGAGATTCTGAAAACCTATCCATTAAGACGAGAGATCTTGTAACCCCATGCCAGGGGTTCCGAAAATGTCTCTTTCAAATCTTTTTGGGGGACCCCCAGACTCGCCTTGTAATCCTCATATCTAGGGCCCCTAAAGGATTTCCCATTTTTTGGAGAGAACCCACCATGAGGCAAGCAGCGCTGCTCTGCGCGACACTTTGGTGGATCTGTGCCATGCAGCGGCGGCTGTGCCGGGGCAGCTTCATCCACAAATTGTGTGCTTGCTACATGGCAGCAACCAGGTTCTTTGGTATCTGGGCAGCTGCGGATGAATTTCGGTGTTGCTGTGCCATGCCTGCCTTTTTGCCGATTTCTTGGCCTTTCACTGCTTTGCCGCCAGCTGTTTATATAATATATACATATATGATATATGATATGATATATATATACATACTATACATATGTGTATTATTGGTAAAATCTTATTGGCTGCAGGCTGTCCCTGGCTGCTCACCACCCGCTCCTGAGTTCCCGGCATTGGCCGCAGTTGAAGCATTGGCGATGGCTGCGTCATCGGGGTCCCCTGGCTGTCTGCTTCGACAAGGCAGGAGGGTGCGGCTTTGTGTCCATGGGTGCCATGTTCCTCTGCAGGATTTAGAAATTTGAGAGCCACCGTGTCAAAGCCCGCAGTATTTTGAGCATGTGCATGCAGCTGCGAAAAAGCCGTACGAGAAGGACGAAACCATTAGAATCATAATCTGGTATCCCGATACGAGAACAGATTGCACTTAAACTCCAAAGCCTAAACCTCTAGATCCCAAGCAGCTCCGTCAGGCCGGCCCCGGTGTTTGGGCGAACCTCCGAGAGTTGATTTGTGCCGGGAGAATCTCGGGTTCAGGGTTTACGGTGTGCTTTGAAAAAGGGTATGGGGGTTAGTCCAAATACTACACTCCCTAATACCTAAACCGCTTTCGGTTTTAGGGTTTAGAGTGTAGGGACCCTCAACGAAGGAGCTCAAGATAGCGACGAAGACAAAAGCAACAACATTGACAGCGGTGATACAAAGGCCTCCCTTTGGATTTGAGAAATCCAAAGCCCTAAACCTTATAAGCCCTAAACCCTAAAACCTAAGCTGCTACTTGGGATCTTGCCTCTTCTGATTCATGCCTCAGTTTCCTGGAGGGCACGGCTTAATTAATCCTTGAACCAGGACTTGAACTAATGTGTTTAAGATCCCATGGCAGTCTGGGGGTAGAGCAGCATGCTGCGCATTCTGCTGCTACGTGCGATGTTTGCCATCTACTCGTTGCAAGTCCTTCTAACTTGCAACGACGGGGGAGTCTCAAAAAGCTAGGGGTAAGCCTGGCCGCATACCCTTAACCGTTCATTTGGACCCCTAGACCTCCAGTCCTAGGATCTCTCCCCGGGACGGATGCCACCGGCTGCCGTACTGCCGCCATCTCCTTGGCTTCAGCCTTTGAAGGTGATGATCCCACGATGCAGGAGGAGGCTGCTGCGCTCGTGCGTGCAGCCTGACTGAAGCAGCAGCACATGGCACATGCTCCCTGAAGAGGTGCAGATAGTTGAGCTGAATTTGCAGGAAAGATCTAAGGAGTGTGTGGCGTCACTTCCTACAGAGCAAGTTCCTTGGATTCAGGCGTCGCTGTCAGGATGCCGCAGTTCAGCACGCAGTCCAACACGTTGCTTTGACAAGAGTGTCCTTTGTTTTGGAGGGCTCCCATGCCCTTACATGGAAGCCAAGGTTCGCTCTGAGGCCCTGGAGGACAGAGATGAAATGCAGAGTGGTAGGAGTAGGAGAAGAAGCAGCACCGCTACCCCCGCCACCACGACTGCCGCCAGAACCGTCACCACCAGGGCTGGTGCTTGAAGTGGAGCAGCTGCGGAACGCGGAACTCACATTCTTATTTGTATGTCGTAGTACAGGTTGCAGTGTCAGCAAAAGACGGCTGAAGGATGTGAAGGTGTTCTTTGCTCCGGAGGGCGTCCTGTGGATCGAGGACTGCAAACCTTCGCCAATGAGCGTCTGGAGTTGGGAGTAAGGTTGGCAACTTCGGAGAGGCCCGAAGATTGTATTGTTGTGGGACAATGTGGCCAAGTTTCCGGAGATGTGGGACCATCAAGGAACCATGTGCGCTGATGCACGGCATGTTGAAGTTTGAGTCGTGTTTGTTTCCAAGGGCTCCTCGCACCCTTCGTGGCTGTGCATATCCGACAAGCTATGAAAGTGGGCTTGCAGAAGCACACCAGCCCATGCTCTGCGCCAGGAAGGTGTCTACGTGGCTGAAGAGCGCGAAAACAAGAACCTGACCAAGAACAAATACCTACAGGCGAAATTCTGATGAGGGAAGCCCAAGCAAGCTCGCTCTGTTGACGAGCCTCTGTGATTATAGAATTATAGGACAAGCAAATCTCCAGATACAACAAAAAGTCCAAACCCTGAGGCCTAGAAGCCTATGAAGGGAAAGCTTGCCGATCCATTGACAGGATGCAGAATCAAACCCTTAAGTGTAAACCCCTGAACCCCAAATCCTCTGCAAAATGCTTAAGCGTATCATCTAAACGCAATTCGAGCAGGCGAGCCGGAACCCTCACATGAACTGTAGTCTAAACTCTTTACAGGAGGATTATATGGGGGGACTGTTATAGGGTTTTTTTCGGGCGGATACTTGCAAGTAGGAGTTTAGACTATAACTCACACGATTTTGATAAATACAAATAGCTTCCTTTTTTGTGAACCCTTTATACATCCCTACAAGCCCCCAGTTCCAGTTTCACTTTGTATCTTCTTCATTCCGTACAAACAACCAGCAAGAAGAGGCCTCGGAAGAGTCTTGTGTATAAGAGGATGTTGGTATTCTCAACCCTCATAATAAGGACCTTCTAAGAGTCATAGGAGGGTCATGCGGTCCTTACTTCGGGTTTGGGTTTACCAACACCTCCTCATTGCCTAAGATAGGCCCAGCTTCCACGCCATTTTACATCATACCCCTTTGGAAATCCTTGCATCCTCCCTATATGATGCCCTTGATAGCCCTTTCCTCCCCTGAAGAGAACTCTCTATCTAAGCCTTATAATCCTCTTAAAGGACCCTGCGCAGCCCTTATAACCCCTTGAAGTACCCTGTGTAGGCCCTGCCCTAAAACCTGGACTCTAAACCCTGCAACCCTGCATTATAGTCCCCCTTAAGTAGACAAAATATGGCTTTGGGTATATTATAATGAGATCCCACATAGCCCATAGTCTATCTACTTAGGGGGACTATCTATAAGCACCATATGATGCGTGGTTTTTTTATCGGTCATAGGAGAGTTGTAAAGGATGGACATTGGATTCCTCACGCAGAGTTTTTGATTGGAAACGATAGCACACTCACCAAAAAGGATAACGGCAACATATACCCCGAAAATTGGAAAAGATAACACACTCAAAAATTTCCATTGACTAGTTGCCCAGACCTGAAATAAAAACCGTGCATCATATGATGCCCGACAAGCTCCAGGGCTTCGAGGAGGAGGAGACCAAAGGACCCTCGGCAGCGCGCCTCAAGTTCGCGCCTAAGGACCGAGTGTAGGGTTTAGGGATTTCGGGTTTAGGGTTTCAGGTTTTAAGTCCCCCAGCAGCAGTCCACACTAAGGCCCCATAGTTCCAACCTTAGATTTGGTGCTTTAAAAGTATGGGGTAATCTGGGAAGTAATTAAAGGGAGCGCTAAGAGTTTCAAGGTTCGGCTTTGTTGGTCGATTCCGTATGCCTGCTACTTGGATGGAGATTTTGACTTAGCAAGGGTAACTAGTATCCCCAACAGTCCGTTCTACATGCTCCAATACGCCTAATACTACATAGACTTACTAAGTCACGAGAGCCGCCACGTAAACCCCTTTAAACCATTGTTCTATCCCAGTGTCCATTTCGCTTTCCTTTCTTCTCCATTTGCATGATTGTGGTTAAACATGACTGGACTAAATTCATGGAAGAGGCAACTTGTCTAGGCTGGTCATGAGGATCAAAATTGTACATTTGGGCGAAAGAAGAAGAACACCCCGAACCGACACCCCCTAACACTCGCATAATGGATAGGGGTCAACCCCTTTTCCCACAGTCTCTGCGCTATTGAAGGGATATAGTCCGGCATTCATGTAACGTTTGTATAACCCTAAATAAACGTATATGGGTGGTTGTCAAGATTATTTTTTGGATCCCTATTATAATACGGCACCTAATACAGTTGATGGAGGAAATCTTGCACCACCTTAAGTCCCTAAAGTCCTAGGAATTACAGTAATTTAGGGGGCTAGGTGGTGCAAGATTTCATCCATCAACAGTATTTAGGGTACCCAAAGAGGGACCATAATTTTGACAACCACCCATATAACCTCATGGCAGGACAAGGACAAGCCAAAGGATGCCAAAGCTAAGGACAGAGTCTGGGTTCTCTGTACTGTGTGTACTATGATGGGTACTGAATGTCTTGCATGGCCTTGTGGGTTTAGGGTTTAGGGTTTGCACGGTGCCTGGTATATGAGGGTCATGCAGTATTCTCAGGATCAAGCGTAGGGCACTTTCAACGTTCAACTCTGATCTTCAATCTGCAGTCCCGTCTACCATCTAGCCATTGCCAATTTCAACGGTTTTCGACGGCATGATGGATCGGAGCGTCAAGGAGATCGGAACATGAGAAATGGAAACTGGGACAGTTCGCTCTGCTTCTTGCGAGGACAGCAAAGATGCGAAGTCCGGCAAGGGAAACTTACCTGTCCAGCGGGTGAGCTGTAACCTTTTGGTTCCCCGGCCCTACCCTCCGCTTAGGGTTAAGGGTTTAGGGGTTTAGGGACTAGAGTGTTTAACTCATTGCATGTGTGAATAGAGTGTCCCATGCGAACTCGCTGGGTGCACTGGACTGACAAAGAAGCGCCGTAACCTCTTTGGGGTTATATAAAAACGCAATACGAACAAACAGGGCCACCTTGGGAAAGCCCTAACCCTAAACCCCGGGAAGGCCCTAGATAACGGACAACTAAAAAGGTCCAGCGTTTAGAGGTCTTAAATCCTACACCCAATAGATAATGGACAACTAAGGAAAGAGCAAGGGCTCCGCAGCCGCAGCCGAAAAGGGAGCGGCTCGGACTTGCCAACAGATGCTACCCTCCCAGAGACGAACATGGAAATCCAAGTGGTAGTTAGTTTGGGGGAGAAAAAGCCCCAGTTTAAGCAAGCTTGGAAAGCTGCATCTCTCTGCCCAGCATCATATCCACCACGCGTCACTAGCTCGCATGTTCATATCTTTCCTGATGCTACCCCGGAGCTGATTGACAAGCAGTCGTTCCCTCTTCACTACCTGAATCCCCATAATGCAATTTCTTGTGGGGCTACCTGACAGTCTGACCAGCAAGCTAGGACCTAGGAACATGGGCCCTTGCAAAAAAGAAAAGAACACTTTCTTATAAGGGTCGAGGAGGACGCTCGTAATCCCGGATCCTCCACATTTATCCTTATACCTTCAGGGACCTTGGAGTCAGGTAACATGCCGTATCCCTTGATGACACCATTAATTTCTAGCCCATTGAAGGCCCCCTAACCCCTTGGTTACCTCAGGATTTCAGAGTCCCACAAAATACCTCTCCTCAGGCCGTTTGGAGAAACTCGCGCATTATCTCTTTAGGTCTAGGCAGCCGTCACAACATTATAGACCAAATTCCCATATATGGGAACAAGCAAAGGCAACACTAGTGTTTCGTAGTTTTAGTCTAGCCCCTAAACCCTACATCCTTGTTTGAGCCCAGGCTCCATATGCTTTTACCTGTGATTTTCCGTGTTTGGGGTCATGTTCCCTATATTGCGCCTATGTCACCCTATAGCCCCTACAGCCAGTTTAAGGGAATCCAATTCATCCCTACACAGCGCCATGTACCTAAACCCTACAGTAAACCCCAGACACCTATACCCGTACACCTGTAAACCCTACACCCCTAAACCCTTAAACTCTACACCCCTAAACCCGCACCCCTAAAACCCTAAATCCCTAAACCCCAACACCCCTAAACCCAAAGCTCCTACACCCTAAATCCTAAACCCCTACACCCCTAAACCCTGAAAGTCTAAAGTCTACACCCCCAAACCCTACACCCCTAAACCCTTAACCCTTAAAACCTACTCCCCTGAATCCTAAACCCTTAAACCGCCTCTGGTGTCCGAGGCCATGACCCAGAGTCAGATTGAGGAAGCAAAGATCCAAGAGCAGTCCGAAACCAGGGCCCGAATCCGCCGTTTCTTGGTTTGGGGGTTTAGGGGGTGTAGGGTTTAAGGGTTTAGGGGGTGTAGGGTTTCAGGGTTTAGGGGGTGTAGGGTTTAAGGATTTAGGGGGTGTAGGGTTTAAGGGTTTATGGTTATTAGTGATGCGGGTTTTTCAGTGCAGGGTTTGCCTTTTGGGCGTAAGATTTTGGGTTAGGGTTTGGATTCAGAGCCTAGCGTCTGACGCTCAAGGTTTAAAATGTTCCGAGTTCAAGATACGTGTGTGAGGTTCAGCATTTGGCTGTATGGTTTAGGGTTTGGGGTTTAGGATTTGGGGTTGGGGCTTCGAGCTTTGGGGGCTGAGCGTGGCATGTTTAGGGCTTGGGACTTAAATTCTTCATCAGGAGTGTTAACAGAAAACAAATGGCAAGCCGTGGTTTTGAATGACGTAGGGTCATATGCAGCAACTAGTACTGTTCTTTGTTGTCATGGGTGGCTTTCTGCTACTGTTGTCTGAGGCTACGTGGATGAAGCAAGCTATGCTATGGACGTGAAGCCTGGCAGGGTATAACTGCACTGTGTGAGTTTCAGGCCTGGACAGAGTTGTCGTCAAAGTCTGCCGTGCAAAGCATTTCGGACATTGCCAGCTTGAAGATGCCAGAGGAGCGGAAGGTTGGGGGGTGAAAAGATGGTCGTCGCAAAACCGAGGTACACTAATACTGTGGCTCAAAACGGGATGCATCGTCTTGAGGCGCCCTTTTTGCAAGCCGCGACTGAGCAATGGGAAGACCCTCATCCTCTGATTGGGGTGCATATCCCACTTTTTGTGCCCCAAACCTAGACCCCATGAACGCAACAATGGTCACTCGACTTCCTAGCTCCTCCACTGGTATACCTACCATTACAGTCCCCCCTTAAGTGGCTAGAATATGGGATATATGGGATCCTATTATGGTGTTGAGGAATTCCATATTCTATCTACGCCGGGGGACTGTGACCTCACAGTCTTTTGGTTCCGGTGTCCAAGGATGGTCTCACTCGCAAGGAACGAGAGCAGCAAGCAGGCCAGGCTGTAAGAAGTTAGGTCATGTCGGGGGTTATGTGCGGGTTATATAGGGGTTGGGGATGTTACGCCAGTAATGGGAAAGAAACTAGACATTTTACTGTTTAGGCTTCAAGAAATAGAGCGCTTGGAATTACTGCCCACACCCGTTATGGTTACCACGCCCACCCGCCGCCACCGCCGCCGCCGGGCAGTCACCATCATCACCAGTATGAGAACGACGACGGCCACGACCGGCACCGCGACAGCTACGCACGCTCCGACTTCATCACTAGTTTGGGCCCCAATTCTACTGCAGCCCCTTCATGTCGCGTACACAGAATGGACATACAGCATATTTAACAACACTTACATAGCCCTGTCCCTGTAAACCCTTCTGCAAATTGTATTCTAAATTCTTAGTATTCCCCTTAATAGCCCCTGTAATAGCAACCTATACAACCCCCTTTAAGGAGTTTTGACTATAGCTCATGTAATTTCAGGAGACGAACTGAAGTTTGCACACGACGCTGAGCAAGCCTACCTCTCCCTCTACATATATATATACATAGATACGCACAAGTCAATCTTGTTTTGTGATTTATACAGCCAAGTAGCGTGCCTTAAATGTCAGAATCCTTTCTCAAGGCTCCATAACGCCTTATCCCTAAACCTTACACCCTAAACCTAACCTTAAGCCCCTAAAGTCTTCCTTAAGCGTTCATTCCAAAACCTTCTCAGAAGGCCTTCGAGGAATTGCTGCCCGAGCTGGTACCGAACTTCTTGAAGCTACTGGAGTCGCCTCTGACAGTTTTGCGACCTGCTGTGGCTTAATACTTGAAGGGTCAGGGGGACTAAGTGACTAAGTATATAAACCATATAGTAACCCGAATTATCCCCTTATTCACCTGCTGGCTAAGTTTCCCTGGCCCTCCAAGTCATCCCTTCATACTGATTTGAACGCCTTCCACCCATGATCTTCTGTAGATATTTCTCCACAAGAGTCTCTGTGTTGTGGGTGACATATTTGATATTAGGTGTGGGGGAGGGGTGTTCAAAATTAGTACGAGGGGAATATTTGTCTTGGCGTTTTGCATAGTCTTGTGACAGCCACTTTTGAGTTCGTGCTGCTAGCATGCAATGTAGACCCAATAGGATTTTTCCATTTATAGAGACGTATATTAGGGTTATATGGGGATAATCGAAACTCCGAACCTTAACAAATACAAGAAGCTTAGGCGAACAAGGAGATGTCTGCGAAGTCTTGTGAGCCTCGTGGTTCCGCGGGAGAGTATTGCCAGGCGTGTGCTGTGAAGCTCTTGGTCTTAGGGTTTGGGGTTTAGGAGAGAATGAGGGAATGGATTCCTGTAGTAGCCTTTTTTATTATCATGGTTGTTCTGATTGTTGTTCTTATTAGTGTTAGCCTTGTTTTTGCTATTCGTATCATTATTACTGTTAATATTATCGCGCCACCCTCTACAAGCACCAGGCAGCAATGTCAGGTTGTGGATGGGAGTGGTGGCTTAGCCGTAGTCCTTTGCTGGTACTACGGGGGATGTTACAAACCCTGCATAACCTTGCTGTACTGAACTGTCGCAATTTCCAGGGTGTAAGGTGATGTACCACTCCTCTGTTCTGTTTGGTAGCCTTACGTTGTGTTTGTCACGCTACCTGCAAAAGTACATTCTTCAAATCCTAAACGTCCCTGAAATGAAACTTTCCGAACGCCTTCTATACCCCAAAATGTCACGTTCCTTAATTTCGAAAACATCCAAAAAGGGACCCCGAATTTTCGAAAACACCCTAAGCCCTAAACCCTGAAACCCTAAACCAAACAGGCGTGACCTCCTCCCGGATGCACTGATGGTGGTGGGCAAGCGCTGGCTGTCTCGCAGCCCCGCCACTGCGGGCACCCCCGGGAAAGATCGAGTGTGTGAGGCCATGCTGGGAGTGCTTAAAAATGACTACAGTATATTCTAGTAGTTTATAGTATAGTAGATTATGGTACGTTATGGTATATTATAGTATATTAAGTGTATTCCTTAGGAGGATCCCCCACCCTGTAATAGTGACTATGACTATGAAGGATAATAGGGATTATAGTGCGGTCCTATTTTATTCCTCTTTTGCCAGTATTGCAGTGTGGGGGCATGTCCTATGGTTGATGACTTTAATCCTGCATAGCCCTAAGTACCTTCCACCTGGCATTCTAGGAACAGAAAAGTGTATCAGGTCATGGAGGATTTTTATTCAACCGTAGGGCCTTGGGATTCTAGCTAGGAATTCTCTGCGGGCTCTTCACATTCTGTAGGGTTTTATTGGAGGAGCTCACACGTTAGGACAACTTAAAGATACCACAGCAGCGCGCCCATCCACAGCATCAGTGTTGCAAATCCTTCCCGAGGTTGTGCTAGATGGCGTGGACTCTGTACGAAAACTGGATGCCTGTTCCATGGCCCTGGTTCCTTGGAAGCAATGTGGGAACTTCCCCACTTGAGTATACTTCGGGTCCCTCCGCGCGCTTTTATGATAGAACTCCTCTAACTTAGCTTTGCCATTTTTAGCGATAGATTGAGCATACTCCCATTTTTTGAATCAGCTTTTCAGAGCAGGAAACGTCAAGCGCGGGAGATGCCAGCGGTTGACACTAAGAATCCTGCTGGGCTTCGGAAGTCTACAATAATACCGCAGTTTTCAAGGTTCAAGGTACTTGGGGTCATGAAGGTTTTTTTCGAGCCAACAGGTAGCAATCATAGCCGTAACAACAACAACAACAACAACAACAACAACAACAACAACAGCAACAGCAAGAAGAGTTGCAACTATATTCGCTCTCTCTTGTTACTTCAACAGCTCCTAGGAACTTTTTGGACCCCCACTACCTGGTATCCCAC
>CAJNIZ010002781.1:89999-103496 GCA_905231905.1 Symbiodinium pilosum
TAGGGGTCCAAAGAGTTCCTAGAAACAGCCGCCCAGATATTCCCCATCATCCTGCGCGCGCTGTACGACGGAGGGTCCCTGCTGCAGGCCTGGCTGAACTCAGCGTAAGGGCTCTGAAGCTTGTTAAAGTAAGGGTCCTCTTGGGGGGATCCATAAAGTAAGGGTTATAGTATTTGGGACCTATGTTGAGGTCCCCTCAATTATGGAAACTACGTGATTGAAACAAGGTTGGGCGTTACACTCTGCCATAAGCAAGGAAGGATCAGCGGGGGATACTGTCCAAATTGCTAGGTTGCTGCAAAGGAACTTCAAGTAAGTTACTAGAATAAGGAAACCCCGTTATTTTTGGTGACTTCATTTGAGTTCCTTAGCAGCAATCCAGTTTCTTGAAGGTCTTGTGCACTCGGGCGCTGCACCTTTTGGAGCACCAACTTGCGCTGGGCCTGGAGGCCAGGGACAACAACATCCCGGAAATCATGGTGGAAGATTGCCCATTAGACTTCATACATGTAGCCCCTTAAATGTCAACTTAGTTGGATAAGTCGTGGGTCTAATTGCCCACCCGGTGAGGTGTCTGAAGAGACGGCCCACGAGGTGTTTGACTCTTTGAGCGTAGTGTTGCTGGCTCTGCCCGGCATGGCCCACAGTACTCAGGTGCGGTGCGGACCAGCGTGGTTTGGGGTAGAGGGCTTAGGATTTAGGAGTTGAGGGTTTGATTTGGGAGTTTAATGGGAAGGTTGGAAAAAGATTATAGAGGTGTCAGGTACCAAGAAAATGAGACTTATTTGGGGTACGTCCTGACCCCTAAATCCTAGGGTAGGGGCTGGGGAGTTTAGTAGTGACAGGTAGGGGCTTATCTCAAAACTCCATGGTTCTAAGCAGGGAATATGGGTATATACTATACGGGGATTATATGGGGATTGAATTCCCTAATTCCCTACTAAGCGCCAATAAGAAAAAACTTTCATATGGCGGAGATTTTGGCAGCATCCTACAAAGGGTTTCTAGAGGATCCTTGCCTTTAGGGTTTAGGGTTGAGGGATTAGGTTTTACGTCTTAGGGCTTAAGTTTAGAGATTAGGGTTTAGGGTTCAGGGATTGAAGCCCTGGTTTGTGTTGCTGACAGTATTGATACGCCTGTAGGGGTCATGACCTACGCCAGTGGCCCAGATCTTTGCAGATTGTGTACGCTACTGCTTCGCATCGCAAAATGGCCCTTGCGACTAGCATTTTCAGAAAAGGATAGTCCCTGCCTTTGTCGGCCCCCTTTTGCGGTTCCACGCTGTTTTGTGAGGCTGGAACATCTGGCAGTTTCCAGAAATGGAGGGGCCCCAATATAGACCCAAATGTTGTAATCCTTATTGTACGGACGCCGAAAAAGTACCCCTACCCTTTGGGAAACCCTTCAATCTATAAATCCCTATATACCCCTATATAAGCCCCATATCCCCCTTTAAAGATACCCCTACTTTTGGGAAGCCCTAAACCCTATAAATCTTTATACCGCTCTATACCCCTCTATAAGCCCTATATCCCCCTTTAAAGGTACCCCTGCCCCTACTTTTGGGAACCCCTAAACCCTATAAATCCCCATATATCCCTATATACCCCTGTGTAAGCCCTATATCACCCTTGAAAGGCAGCCCTAATCTTGGGAAACCCTAAACCCTGTAAATCCCCATGTGGTCCCCTATGTATCGTTATTTACCCCTACATAAGTCCTATATAACCCCTTGAAGATACCCTAAACCCTAAACGCTATAAACTGTATGTATCACCATATACCCCTCTGTAACACCTGTATCCCCCCTAAACCCTATAGACCCCTATATCCTAAACCCTAAACTCCTAAACGCTTAAACCCTGAACACCAAACCCCTAAAGGTACCCCTACACCCCCATATCCACCTTTAAAGGTATGAAATTTCCCAAGAGCAGGCCACCATGGCAGCAGCTTGCAAGTACATGGTGGCATCAACTGATACCTTGGGCAGGTTGGCCCAGATGCATCTTGCCAGAAAATGGCCAGGGCTTAGGGTTTAGGATTTAGGATGGATGGCTTAGGTGGACCCCAACGCAGGAATAGCGACTATGAGGGATACTGGCAACTATACTAGGGTCCTCTTATATTCCTATTATATCGCTATTAGAGGGTGGGGGGTGCACCTAAAATGTGGCCGTGTTCCAGGGCCCTCCTTGTACCCTTTAAATAGGAGTATATGGTTCCTACTTGCCGTATGGAGAGTATATAGAGGGTAGATGGAGGGTCTATACGTTATTACTTGCATTTTTGTTACCACATCTAGTACAATTACTATTTGTATTATTGTTGCAAGTAATGCTATTACTACTGGGTGCGAGATGCTGGAGGCTTTCTCTCCGCCGCAGCAGTTTTTGCCAGGTTCTTCTCAGATGAAGAGTTGATGCGGGAGTCCGTGATCACCGCGTTAGGAGTATTGCCGGAGAACCTGCACGTGCAGGACATCCAGAGAGTTGAGAGAAGCCAACGTGGTTTTTGCAGGTTTTACATATGGGGGGTTTCCCGAAATTAGGGGGGTCCCAATAATAAGGATGATTAGAGTGTTTAAGGGTCTATACTGGGTTCCCCCTTCTAGGGAAACTACCATGTTGGAAGCAGTGGATGCAAAGCCCTGCAAGATATCCATTTGATGTGCTCGCGGCTTACAGCTCAGACCATGCCAGGTGTCATGCAATGCCCCCAAGAGAGGTCCTGAATTTTGCGACCAACGCGATTACGATGCTGAACATGTCTTCAGCAGCTACACGAACACACAAGTTGGTGAGGCTAGTAATACCAGCTGGCACCCTACCTTCAGCAAGCTAACACATGGAAATGACGCGTCTCTTCTTTGGTCAGCACAAGGCAGACCCTCGATATTCATCTTGGGCCCCGTTTTGCGAAATAGCCAAAGTGTGCTCAAGATCCACAAGTTACACGCTATGCTCTTTGCGCTTGCCCGACATCGCGTTGCCGTGGCGGCCTTTCGCGGCACGGTCGGCGGCGGTCGCCCTCCTCGCCCTCAGAGGCTGCCGATGCTTGCTGGGCATGGCTCCGCGCAGCAAGTTTTTTTGGTCATCATAGCCAATGCAAGGAGACCAAACAATAATGCTGCAAGCAATACTGGCAGTACTAATAGTAACTAGTAGCACGGGTAGGGAAAACAGTTCTAATCACCATGAGCATAGGAACAAGAATGAGAGTCATAGTAGCTGTGGTTATCACAGAGTTTCCAGGGTAACGCTTATTTTCAAAAGTCAAGATTCAATATGCTTGGGGGCTGCAAAGCCACAACTTAAGTAACCCTCCTCCAACCCTGGTAGCTCATGACAAGACGGCTTCTCATCATAGTCTGTTGTTCTGGGTCCCCAGCTTTGTTTGAAAAGCAGGGAGTCAGGGAAGGGAGCCTGTCATGGCTCTAAAGCAATTCAAGCCCTACATGTCTGGTCCCCCGTGCCCCAAACTTTGCAGTATGGCTTTTTGGGCCCAAATTCCTAATAGTTGTATACGTGGGCCCTTTGGGATTTGTCGCAGGGTATCCGCCCTGACGATGTCCACGCTCTCGCCCCAGGCCTTTAGGGTTTGGGATTCAGGGTTTAGAGTTTGGCGATTTAGGGTTTGAAGTACCCAAAGCATACCACACCGTCAGGTAGGCGAGGCATAGCCTTGCCATGGTGCTTTTGAATCAAGCCCTATGTGAGAGGGTCAAATTCTGATCTTTGCTGAGGTATCTTAAAAATTCGTGGACAAATTATACACGGGACCCCAAAGAGGGACCAGGTTTTTCAGAACCTACCACAATCCTAGACGCTGAAACCGCTAGACCCTACTGTAAGCCCTCAACCCTGAACCCTAAACCAAAGCCCTAGGCCGTAAGCGCAAGACAGGTGTAATGTCCTCATTGGGGATTCACCACGGGGGTTCGAGTTTAGGGTTTATGGTGAGGGCTTGTTTCAAGAAATTCCCGCGTAGATGTCCACATTAAGCTTCCTTTGGGATGCTATCCATAATGGAACACGGTACAGCAAGGCGTACATGTGTACATATATACACACTCACATATATATATATATATATATTTGTGCACATGTACACATGAAATGCTTCTGCGAGCCCGAACTTTCACTGCACTGCTTTTGAATTTGGATATATTCAATAAGCTAGGCGTTTCAGTTGTTCTTGGTCCAGTCATCTACGGTTGTGTATTATAGGCAAAAATGCCCTGGTCGGTCCTGTGAAGCGTTGAGGATTCAGGTTGCGGGGTCTCAGCTCCGGATTCTTTTGGTAGGGTTTAGGGCTCAGGCTTTGTTGGAGCTCGTTGAAATAGGCCGCTGAGCGAGCCTCATGTAGAATATCCCAGTCACAGGTAGGATTATACCCTTGTAACTGATTATGTCCTGCGAACGCGGCCTCAAACTTATACCTGCTTTGTGGGATTGATCGGGTTGCTCAGAGGTTCGGGTACCAGCTTACGAATTGCGAAAGGTAGGGTTAAACAAGGAAGACAATGGGGTTATCAAGCGAATCGCATACATTACCAGACTCCTGACAAACCATTTGGGCCTGCAGCACAATTACACTCCTTAATATTAACTAAGCTAGCTCATATTTCATTATGCTAAGCTACACTAGATTATACATGTTGTTTTGGCCAAAATTGGAATACGATTATTTTCAGCTACACTTCTACGCTACGCTATTCTGCAATCTCTTGCTCTCCAAGTAGCGCACACGTTTTGCAGACACCTAACCCTAAACTGCAGACACCTAAACCATCCTAAACCCTAAACTGCAGACACCTAAACCCTAAACCCCTAAACCGTAAACCCCTAAACCCTAAACCCACACCTACTTGCAGGTTACCTCGCAGACCTCCGAGGTGGCTCCAGGGGAGTCGCTTACGGCTCTTTCTGAACGCCTTTTGGCTTAGTTGGGGGTACCAGCACTCTTGTTTAACTTACTGGTTCTTAGTAGGGAATATGGGAATATATCATATAGGGGGAAAAAAGGGGAAAATGTTCCCTTATTCCCTAGTTATTGAGAACCAGTAAGTTAATTGTCAGTGGTTAGTGGCGAGCGGCCCTGTGCCTAAACCCTACAGCCTAAACAGGTCTGGTTGTCGTGCCTGGTCAGTAGAAAGTCTCGCGGAAGGGTTGCGGTCGAGCAGTCAGTCCCTGTCGGTCGGACTGTCGGTCGATCAGTGTCGTCATTGATTACGCTGTATACTCTAATTATGGGTAACGTTAGGAGTTTCCCAAAAATTAGGGTACCCTTATGGGGGCCCTTGTAATAAGGATCATAGTATTTTGGGGTCTATATTGGGTCCCCCTATTTTGGGAAACTACAAGTTATATTCTAATCCAGACATGTTTTAGATTTCTTTCCAAAGTCTAGGCACTATTCAATACAATACCCGAACCAGCCCAAACATCAAACCTGACATCCCAAAATCCCCAAACCAACCCACTGATTTAGGGTTTATGGTTGAAGGCTTGGGCACCGCTTGGCCATGTCAGACAGCTCTGGTCAGAAAGTGGGGTTTACACGTGTAGCGTTTATTTTTCAGTTTGACTGCCTTTGCTTCCCATGTAACCTTTTCAAAGCCGCAAAAGTAGTCTCTAGAGAGCCATCGAACGTACTGTAGGTTCGGGGCTTCGGGTTTAGGCTTTAGTTTCTAGACCCTAAATCCTAACCCTAAACCCTAAATCCTAAACCCTGTTCCCAGGTGCCGGGTTTGTACCCAGGCCTCCTTTGCCGGAAGAGGACCCGAAGCCGGGCTTTCGAGGCTGGAGAATGTCCGCGTGGACATCTATCTTAAGCTAAGATAGGGTTTAGGGTTTAGGCTGAGAATCCAAGTACCCAAATATGTGTGCTTTCGCATCAGGCCTCAAATAAAATGCGCAATCCGAATGGTTTGTCGTACTCGAAATCACAAATCTTGGGCGATTTGACCCTGTGGGAGAGGTAGCAGGATTAGAGGTATATGCTGGGATTCGAGTTTACAGGGCTTCTCCCGGGGCAGCCGAGGGTCAAAGAGGATTATTGGGTCCGAAATGTATTGGGACGGTTTGAAAGAACTGAAGCTCTTAGTCTTCGAGGTTGTGGCCCCTGGTTCCAGCTTAGCGATTGCGGTATCTGGCTTTGAAAGTAGGAGCCTCCTTGGTCTTGGCTTGGGATTAGGGTTTAGGGCCAGGCCAGTGTTCAGGAACTTCCAAAATGTTTTTTCAGAACTCAAAGACAAGCTTTGACATGTTGGGGTGAGGGATAGAAAACAGGTCAGGGATTCCCCTACCAACCCTGAAACAGCACAAGATTCTGCCTAAATTTGCCCCTAATTAACGGGGAACCCATGAAAAACAAGTTGTCGGAGTGTCAGTTCACGGGAATATAGCACCCGTGCGCACTTCTTCCCAAGAAGATTCGCAGTCATGCCGAAGCTGACAAGGACCCCTAGGTATTCAGGCTATGTATGGGAAACCCGCGACAGCCCCTTGCTTCTTCAGACTCCATTTCGAAATTCAAGGGTGGCCCCAGACCCTGAACTCGCTGATGCATCTCACATGACCACCCGCCCTAATAATACGCCCGCCACTCCGCCGTAACCGATACCGCAATCTACTAACATTCTAGTCTCGTTGAAGTAGGTTGAATATGGAATTCCCCAAAACCATAGTAAGATCCCCATACAACCCATGTTCTTTCTCCTTATAGTCCCCCTTAAGTAGATAGAATATGGCTTTGGGTATATTATACTAAGATCCCCATATACCCCATATTCTATCCGCTTAAGGGGGACTATATACCCTAAACCCTACATAGTAGTTTCCATTATCTTTTACATTATCCCAGTATATACCCCATATTCTATCTACTTAAGGGGGACTATAAGGGGAACTGTAGAAAGGGGAGGGGATTACGAGGAATCCGAAGGAGCCGGCCATGTAATCCATGCTTGACGTCCTATCTTTGCTTTCTCAAATACAATGAGAGTTAGGGTTTAGCGTATGGGTTTTTTAGGGTTTAGGAAGTAATGTAGACCCATGATTATTAAGCCCCCCCATTGTTAGGGGGCTTAATAGTAGCATCCCTATTATAATCCCTATTAAGTGGAGTTGTTTTTTGTAAATTGTGGGTCTACATTCCGCTTTTGGGAGTCCCTGAAATACGGATGATAGAGCATTGGGATGCCTTCTCGGGTTCCCCCTGTGCATGGAAACCCTCAAGTTGCTTCTGAAGGCTCTATCTCAATATCTCTGAAGATTTAAGATGTAGGGTTATAGTCCCCCGTAAGTAAATAGAATATGGAACCACAAGCAGGATACCGGGAACCCTAAGAACATGGCAGGAATATACCAGGAATATCGGGATGGATCCTGGTAGGTGTATTCCCATCATAATCCTAAGATATTTTCGCGGTTCAGTTTTTGGGGGCACCAGTAGAGTCCCTTTCTCGGAGAGGTGGCAAGGCGCTCTTCATCTTCTTTCTTTGCAATGCCGTGCCCTTCGCGGGCTTGATGTACTACTTGAGGCTGGGAACGAATTTGATTCGCCACAAGCTTCTTTGATGAGGGTTCAGGGTTCAGTGGTTTTGATGTGCGAACCTTATGACGAGATGCGGGGAGAACCTCGAGCGAGATTTCCAACATGGGTGTGAGGCGAAGCATCTTTCAGCTGGGCGCCTGTGAGCACCGAAGCATATGCACACATTTCGAGGGAGGTCTGCCGCCTAGCTGAGACCAAGACCTATCAGCTTGGAAGGCCTTCCACGTTCCCCATTGAGCGTGTCTATATATATAAATATACACACATATACGTATATACATAATTGTATATATATATATATACATATGAAGTATAGAAGGCAAATCTGAACTATCCTCTTGCTAAGCGTTAGTTGGGACTGCGTGGAGGATGTATTACTGTTTGAGGTCTATATTGGGCCCCCCCCCTATCTAGGGCAACTCCAACGTAACCCCTGTTATATAATCACAGTTTCCATTTCATTTTCCGTTTTCTTTTCAATTTGATTCTACTTTCTTTAGTCATATACCCCTATTGAGCCCTGTAGTCAAACCCTAAACCCTGAGCCTTTAGCCCTAAACCCTAAACTATGCAGGGATCAGCGAGCTCAGCGGACCCAATCGGCCATGCTGTCGCTGCCCTCGCGCCCAGAGGAGGTCGCAGCCGAAGTCCTTCGCGTGCCCAGCCTGATGGGCACTGAAGTGGTTTCGGGTTTACAGGGACCCGGAGGTAGACCCAAAAATCGATAATTCTTAGCATGAGGACCCCCAAAAAGGTACCCCTAATTTTGGGAAACCCACAAGTGGGGGAATCCGCGGGAATAGTGTTGAGAATGACCATTGCGCTGACATTTTTTGACTGTTATGCAATGCCTTCCCATGAGGAGTGCAACCAGAGCACCAAAAATCCTGAACATCTTTGTTGCGTCCAGTGTCTTGACCTTGAATTGACAGAAATCATTTGTGCTTCTCCAAAGGCGCCCAAAAGCACCTGTGTGGTAGCATCACATATTGTGTGAGGCAACATTTTTCGGATAAATCAGGCTCATGCAAGAGATGGAAGGTTGTCATAATGATGGCCCGTTTTGGGACACCCTGAATATCAGGGGGCGTTTTACATGGGAGCCAAAACATAATCAAGCCAAAAAAGTATTCACCTACCCCTAATACCATTCCCCCCTCCCCACGCCCTCAGTAACTGCTGTTTCCCCAAATATGTAGTGTTATTTTTTAGGTGTGTTATCGGAGGGGGGGGGAGTGGGGATTTCATTGTTTAAGGGACGGTGTTAATTTGGACCACGGACCCCAGACCCCAAACCCTACATGCCTAAACCCCTAAACCCTGAATAGCAGATGAGGCCATTCGGACTTCTTCCATTTGTTTTTTGCTGCAGGATGCGGAGGTTGGGAGGGTAGAGACGTCGGTCTGCTAAATAGGGCTTTGGGGTTTAGGATTTGGGTTTGTGCTGATAGGGTTTGGGGTTTAGGATTTGGTGTTTTGCTGATAGGGTTTTGGGGTTTAGGATTTTGTTTTTTGCCAGTAGGGTTTTGGGGTTTAGGATTTGGGGTTTTGCTAATAGGGTTTTGGGCTAGGATTGCGTGATGTGCTAATAGGGTTTTTGCTAATACGGTTTGGGGTTTAGGATTGGCGGTTTTGTCAATACCCCTTTGGGTTTGGGATTTGGGTTTTTTCTAGTAGGGCTTTGGGTTTAGGATTTAGGTTTTCGCTAAAAGGGTTTGTGGTTTAGGATTTGAGTTGTTGCTAGTAGGGTTTGGGGTTCAGGATTTGTTTTTGGGGTTTGGTTTTATGGCTTAAGGGTGTTGCTCACATCATGAACCTCTTCCCCTAATCGTGAGCCCTCCTCACCTTGAATGCCGCCAGTATCCTCGCGCAGATACACATCGATTTATTTGTTTATGTGTTTGTTTACTCATGTATTCATCAGTAAGGGGTTGGGGGGCGATTATTGCTAGGGGGAGGTGAGTATGCAGGGGTGGAGTCCTCATAATAAAGATCATTGTATCGCGCGGTCTACATTGGGCTCCCCCGAGTTGACAGTTGTAGGGCTTGGGAACAAAGGCAAAGTTTGTAGGTATCTATGCTACTGCGAAAGTAGATGTTCAGGACACTTCTTCATTCGAGCTTCTTCACAATCCCCAGCAGTCGCCCCCTGCAGGTCACAGGAACGCATTTTGCGGGAAGTTTACGAGTGGATCCACATCCTCCAGAAGCTTCTGCCTTTGTTCCACCGACAGTATCCTGCCCGCAACAGGGGTAGGTTTGAACAAAATCATGAATTTTCAGTACCTTGGTACTTAGATAATCCCTAGGATTCCAAAAACATGCAGTTGTGTAGGGCTTCCAAACCTATGCTAGGCAAGACGGCGGTCATGCTGGCGAAAAGCTAGACGTGTTGAAAAGACACCCCACAACTCTTGCCCAAGCAGCAGGAACCTGACACGTTCTTTTCTTTCCTTTATCCTGAAGACCCCTGGCGGAAATTCTATGGATACTGCGCGCTACACCCCTGTGCGTGTCTCTCGAAGGAAAAACCTGCTGCTCACCCCAATGACAGAGAAAGCCCTCGGGATGAGAACCTTGAAAAGGACACAAAACTATTAATTCCAAGATTGCGAAAATTTAGTTTAATCTTGGGAGAAACCCAAGATCTTGTTTCAGTCTTGGGGGGGATCCTCATGTTGAGAAGCCTCGCAAAATCCGCACCTGAAGTGACTGCAGCACAGGAGCCCCTACCACTGGTTCCGCAGCTGGAGCGAAACTTTCTCACCGACTCATGCTATGCACTTATCACCTTCCTCTCATACTACAACCCCATCCTCCCAACAATAAGTACTCTGCATGGGGTGGTCTTGTTTGAAATTGAGGAGAAGTGATTAATTGATAGCCAAGAAGCTGAGCTTAGAATTTAGGGTTTAGGGTTTAGGGTTCCAGACGATTGAAGCGCAATCTTTTTGATTCGTATAAGCCCTCGACTTGGGAAGGCCAGGGGTCGTTCTGTAGGGTTTAGGGTTTAGGGTTTAGGGTCTGAGACTTGCGGGACATGTGAAAAGCCACCACCAAAAACAGGATGCATATTGGCAGGACGAAGTCTTGCCCTTGTGCAGATGCACCCCTATATAATCCCTTGTGCCCATGTGTAATCCCTATATACCTGTATATAACCCTTATATAACCCCTATCTAATTCCTATGTACCCCTATTGAGTGGTTACGAACCTGTACTAAATCATGTCATGGCTCTTCGTAAACTCAAGCAGTTACTACTCATACAGTACATCAGGAGGACCCCCACCCTACAATAGTGGTATAATAGGAAGATAAAGGACCCTGACATGATCCTTACTATCCCTCAGAGTCACTATTACTGGGTGGGGGGTCCACCTAAACCCTATGCCCAAAAACCCTATAGTATTACTAGGAAGGGGGGTCCACCTAAACTCTATACCAAAAATCCTAAACCCTGAACCCTATACTACGTAGTACTGGGTGGGGGGGGGGGTCCACCTAACTCATACATCAGTTCACCAGAAATGATCCAACCTACCATAGCGTTTGCCACAAATTAGCTGAAGTATGTGAGTAGTTCCCAAAATCATGGGAACCATTTTGGGGGCCCCTATAATACGGACAAAAATGTTTTGGGGTCTATAACCCCCTATTTAGGGAAACTCGCATGTAGCTTCAGGCAGTATCCTCGCTCCCCGCATGTCCTTGCAAACCCTGCAGGCCCTGAACACGAATGTTGATGTAGGGGTCCTTGTAGGGAGTTTTGGGGATGGGCATCCAGGATAGGAAAATGTGTCTTCGCTGAAAATTTGAGTGGCAAGGGCAAACAAAGATGCGTTTTCTCGGGAAAGTTGTTGCCTCACCCAGCTTGCATATCATGCATGGGCCAGGGTGACTAGTAGGGAATAAGCGAATAGGGATAATGGGCATGCAATGACGTCTTCAGGGATGGAGGTATAAAGCGTAATCCTAAACACTACAATAAACACTACAATAACACTACTTGATGCACTCCCTTCAATAGTATAGTATTACATGCTACCCAAACAGTAACCAGGGCCACAAACCTCTACAATCGACGCAAACCGCTCTAATACCAGTTCCCTTGTGTTTTCCAGTTTTTTTTTCCTCTTGATTCTCCACTGTTGGGGTTAGATATCCCCATACAATCCACGTATTCTTGCCAGATGCATACAGACGGATACCCCTGCCAACTCATTTATATGTATATGTATGCCCATAACCCCTATGATTTGGGTAAGACCTTCAACCCTAAAGCCATAAACCCTGTAAACCCTAAAGCTGCCAGAAACTTCCTAAACCCCTAAACGCTAAGCCAAGGACTTGGTGGAATTTCCGGCAGTTAGTGGCCTTGGCTTTATTCACTTTGCTGTGGCGAAAGACTCCCCCGAGGGCCGTGCCGTCGCTGAGGGGCGCAGGCCTTCCACCCTCAAAGCTACATTTAGGGTTTAGGTTGGGTACTGCCATCACCCATTAACAGTCTATAATAGGAGTCATATTAAGGGCTATATTCGCTTGTATTATGAACACTATCCAGCTGTTAATGAGTGGAGGCTGTACCCAAGGTTTAGGGGTCTTCTCCCTGACATTCAGCAAGTAATGGAGCCATCAGATCATCAGGAGTTTAGCAGGCTTTGTTGATGAACTTCCAGAGATCTCTCTTATTTCCCAGAGAGCACGGCATCCAGAGTTGACTCGGTTCTGTAGGCTTATACCAGATGCCCCAGGAGTACCCTTTTTGAGGTGGTCTTCTCATTAAAGCTGAATTATAGGAAATGGATACCTTAATTGTTAAGGGGCTACTGGGATTAAGGGTTTAAGCCAACCCTGGGATACGACGACCGTTGTTCCGGTTGCTAGGCGCGCGGGCCTGCTATACGTGTCCCACACACGCGCGGCATACTGCACGGTGAACGGCCAGTCTGGTACTTAGTTGAACTGGAAGGGCGCACGTGAAATGTGGATTTCAGTTTAGTTCAGGCCTTCGCAGGAATCAGCTACCATGGCACGCGATCTGCCTTCATACTGCTGAGGCTCAGCGTGCTTTCCGACCCTGAGTCCAGACGACGACACTTAACAATAAAATCGCATTGTACCAGTACTTGCATGGCATGGCTTCCTTCGTCATGATGCGTGCTGTCATTCCGGCATTCCTCAAAAAACGTGATCATCCCAGGATACTGGAAATCCTCATGGTCCTTCTGCTTTGCGAGCCCAGCGCCTGCACCTGCTGTACCTACCACAACACCCACGCAGCCAGAGGAGATTTCTCCCCTGTGCGAAATAGAAAGCCGGGTTCCCGCTCACAGGGGTTATAATCCCCTTTAAGTAGATCGCATATGGGGTATATGGGGATCTTATTGAAATATACCCAAGGCCATATTCTATCTACTTACGGGGGACTCTATTATTCTAGGGTTCCTTTCGTCATTATGTGCTGGCAGGTAGGCTTCTGTGCACTTGCTGGAGAGGAGCCCCCCCCTTCCTGGCAGAGCGAGGACTACTTGCTGTTGCGTCTGGCCATCGACCAGGCCTCGAAAAGCAAACCTGCTCTGTGAACATGCTTGAGCTGGGTCTGTATTGCGAGCACAACCGACCAAACCATTGTGGGATCCTATATTACACCCCTCACGCAAAACAAGGCCAACCACTCAGGTCTTTTTTGGTGTTTCTATTTATTTGCACGGGAGGAGTGGGGAAGCAGCAACCCTAAACCCTAAATTACTGTTCCCAAAATAGAAACCAGGCCTGCCTTCAGTCCATCGTAGATGGTCCTCAGCGATGGCAGTCCCGACACGTGAGACGAGATGCACAACAAAAGTGCTGGGAGGTGCCTTGGTTTAGGGTTTAGGGTTTAGGGTGTGTAGCCGTATGCGCGCGGTGTGTGCGCCTTTTCTTTAGAATTAGGGGG
>CAJNIZ010002781.1:103596-115862 GCA_905231905.1 Symbiodinium pilosum
CAGTAACAGTCTATATTAGGGGTCCTATTAAGGGCTATATATAGCCATACTATAATTATTATCCAACTGTTACTGAGGGGGGGCAGTACCCAAGGTTTAGGGTTTAGGGCTTGAGGGTTTAGGGTTTACCTGTGACCCCAATTACCTACAGCTTTAGGAGTTATACCTACTAATTAAGTGGCAATTACTATTAAGCTGAAGGTAATTGGGGTTACAGGTAGGGTTTAGGGCAGGACCACAGGCATGACAGGGAGAAATGGAGACGACATATGAAACCCTCAGGAAAACAACCGTCTAGGAAATGATACTGAACCCTACGCCCTCAAGGACTAAACCCTAAACACAACCATAGACACCTAAGATCCCTGCACACCACAGCACGCAAAACACAACCTGAACCCGCGAACAAAACCCTGAACCCTCAAACACCTACAACAGAAGCCGAAAAGACTACCCACATCCTTGAGGTCCATTTGAGGTACACTGTATAATTATGCCGCGAATCTGAGACTATGTTATTGGTAATCAACCCTATGAGCCCCTATATAAGCCCAGTTGCCACGGCATCTTCCATGCGATTCTCCATTATTGGGTGCTAACATCCCCAAGCCTCATATCAACCCTATAATATCCCCCTATAGCCCCCTCAAAAGGAGCCTAAACCCTGTACGTGTTGCACTGGCCTGGTAGCAGCCCACGCTTCGTCAGCGCATCCAGGGGTGTCGCTCCTATAGAGTTTAAGGTTTAATAGGGTATATATTAGGGTTATATTGGGGTTAATGGAAAATGAAATGGAAAATTAATAATGACCTACTATTTGGATCCATAGTGGGTATGCCCAGAAGACCCGCATGGTTGTGGGCTCCGGGTTACGCCTTAGGACCCCTGCTTTGTTGCTCAAGAGCCCTCCCTTCCCACCAAAGTGCCCTCCACCCACTTCCGTTATGTAAGAAATACACAAAATACAAGGGTTTAGGGTTTAGGGTTTTGTTAGTTTCTATAAATACAATGGCCCTATATAGCACCGAATATATTATAATCCTCATTCTGGGGATCCCAAACAGGTACCCCTAATTTTGGGAAACCTCCATATACTGTTCAGCATATCTTCAATGGGCCTGTGCCTGGGAGCTTTCCTCAGTCTTCAGGCGAGCCTTGTCACGGTTCAGGGTTTACCTGTAGCCCCAATCTACAGATTGGTCAGAGTTCGTCCCCCTAATTAGTAGGTACATCCCATAAAACTGTCTTAATTGTGATTACAGGTACAATTTCAAGCAAACAAAACAGTCAAGTGGAATTCCAACAAGATGCCAGAATCAAACCCGAAATCTGGCAAGGTATCAAAAGCCCAAGCCAACATAAAACATGCAAAGCCCCGAGCAAGAAGCTGAACCCCCCCCCACCCAGACACGAAGCAAAACCTTAGTTTAAGCCATCTGCCTGTAGAACCATCAAGCGTGTTTCTTCTCGCTTAGCACGGCAAGAGCATGGAACCCCAAGACACGCCTGAAAGACTGACCGTCGATATGGGTTCAACGTACAAGTCCTTAACACTCATTACCCTGGGGCTCCATGTCTATGAATAATACCTACATTGGGCCCCAATGTCTATAAATATTACCTACATTGGGCTATTTAGATCGCTAGGGGTACTTGGGATTTGGGTAATAGTAATTGTAGTATTGGTTTTGGGTAAGTATATGATTATTTGGTACTTGGACCCTTAGGGTAACCTTGACCCTCAAGCTCAACAAAGGCTCCCAGGCTTATCAGCTGCATCTGCTGTGGATGCCTGCACCGGCAAGGGATGCACATTACCCTAAACCCTAAACCCCTAATTGAGTAATGTTGTTTTGGTGGCTGAACCTAGTAAGATTAGATTCCTTATATAAAATACTATACCCCAAAAGGAGGATAGAATCTTACTCTATATTGGGTACCATAGTATCCCCAATAAAATTCTACCCGATTATCCCAGCTTTGGCTCGAACACTTCTTCACACGTATGTCGCATCCACCATCATCTGTGTTACGGCGCGCTATTATGGGCAGTGTTCGGGTACTGTCCCTTCCCATTAACAATCTATAATAGGTGTCATATTCAGGGCGATATGAACATATATATATATACATATATGTATATCTTTATGATTACATGGGGGCAGTACCCAAATGATGGGTTGTGCTGTTCTTGTTCGTGGCTTTGGCAAGCAGCATTCGCAGACTGGTTTTGGGAGGTAGAACTGGGATAATATAACAGTAGAAATAATGGCAATAATAGTAATAAGTATAAGAAGAATAATAAAGTACCAGTAATTAGTTTAGCGTTGCTACTGCCACGACCTTTGGCAGTAGGATTTTTTTTGTTAAGGAACTTGGTGGATCTGGATGACATGCACCCTTTAGTTAACTTCCCATTCAAGCCTCCTGCTTACTGGCTTAGAATAGTCCTCCTCGAGTAGATAGACTATAGCTTTGGGTATATTTGAACAAGATCGCCATATACCCCATATTCTATCTACTTAAGGGGGGACTATACCTATAACACTGACCTGGAACCCTTCAAAGCCCTCTGACATATCGGCTTCAAGCTCAAGGGTCCAGCAAACACTCCAGAAACTGCAGAAGGGGCATCAATGGAGAAACAACTTTTTGCATAGGCTTTGTGTTTACACCTTGAGAATTAGTGGTTTTTCGGGCGAATGGCGTTGGGTACAAGATTCGGGGTTTCAGATTTGACCTCGGAGTCTGGATCTCAGGTAGGGTCGAGGGTGTGGGGAGCGTTGGGACATGTTGCGGTTTGGGCAACATTGTCCGCAAAACCGCACCCAAATTTCAGCGTTCTTGTATGAACAGAAATGTGTGCAAATAGAGGTAGTCCCCTGAAAGCCGAAGGTCCCTTTCATATACCCAGACTCCTGTAATACCTAGTTTAAGGCCGCGCAAAAAGGGACACCTACCTGCTCCGTGTCCTAAACCCTAGATATGCCCTTAGAATATCTTTAAATCCCTTAAACACCCATCTGTCGAAAGGCAATGCCGAAACGATCTTATGTCCTGAGGCTCTCGGAAGGTAACCCTGAGACCCTACACCTTAGCCCCATTTGAACTAGTCTAACCTCCTAGTATCCCCCTTTGATCATCCCCGACAATACTTCCCGTTAAAATCCACGATAGAGCTCACTTTGCGAAACTCCCATAAAAATCAAAGCTTCGCACCAGGAAGGTCATCTAACACGGGTTTAGGCTTCGGCTTCCTGGTTTAGAGTTTGGATTTCAGGGCTTAGTGCAGGGCTTGGTGTTTCAACAGGGAAGGTAAGCCAGCACGTACCAATAATACTCCATGATCCTCCTTACAGTGTAGTCCCTCATGCTCCCTTTTTAAAGTTCCCTTTGAGGTAGAGACTAATCCTGACATCCCAAGTTAATACCATCCCGAATCCCAAACAGAGGTATTCTGTAGAGTCCGTGTTGGGGGGTCCCTTTCAAGGATTATCGAAGCCTTCTTTTCCATTTACACAATTGTAGGGCCCTCAGAATAGGCTGCTTATGGGTTTAGTGGTGGCACCACGCAGTGGTTTTCTACACATTTTAGCTGTTGGAGGTCTAGCACAGTCAGTACAATAGGGGTTTCTTGGAATGGGGGTACCTTCAGTAGCGTCGGGATATGTGTGTAGAACTTGGAGTGCGCACGATCTCCCACGTTTACGTGTATGTGCTGGCCCACTAGGATGTTCATATCGTTGCAACATAGGCCCAGGCCCTCATACGTTCCGTTGCGAAGGCCGAACCCCCGTTACTTCCCTCAAGTATCTTATGCCAGAGGGTCCAAGGACCAAAGTAATAGGGCCTCAGGGCCCAAATACCATTAACATTGTAGAAATTGGGCCCTAGAACCCTATTAGTTGGGCCCTTGGACCCTCAGGTTATGCATCATGTACCCCAAGGGTCAGTAATTGTAACCAGAGTCTGTGCCATCCCGAAATCACAGACAGCCTCGAGTTCATACTCTACCTGTGACCCCAATACCTAAAGTTTTATGGGTTATACTTACTGACTAAGGGGTAATTTATATTAAGCTGTAGGTAATTGGGGTTACAGGTAAACTGTAAGTCGTAAACCCTACCCGAACCCACCTGCCCGCCCTGCAGCGCAATGCAAAGGACTTCGCAAACGGCTTCATAGCCTGCACAGCGGGAAATGCATTTAATGCATAGCAAAGGCCTGAACAGCTAAAATAGCATAGGGCCCTGGAGCACACCACACTGATTGCCAAATTGTCCAGGTTTTTTACAGGTCAGCATATGTATATATATATGTATACACATACGTATACAATACATGTGGGACATACTTGTAGCTGTATCCGTCCTTTCTATACACGCAAACATGCCTACCCGTGACCTCTGCCTCTGACTTCCTCCCCTAAATCTGCTTCCTGAAGCACGGCCAAAAAAGAAAAAGATTGTAGTTTCCCAAAATTGGGGGGGAACCCCAATATAGTCACTACATACTATAATCCTTATTATGGGGGGCGCCAAAAAAGGTACCCCTAATTTTAGAAAACCCCCCAAAAAAGCGGGTCCGGCAATCACCTTTGTGTCTGTGTGTAAACTACCCTTCCAGTGGGCACCCCCATGGGCCCCAACGAGCCACGGCCCTTTGCTCTTCTAGGCTTGGGCTCCTCCCTTCTTATGTGTGCCCATAGGGTTTAGAGTTTAGAGTTTAGGGTTTAGGGTCCCCATATTAAGGATTATAGTATTTTAGGGTCTATATTAGGGTCCCCCTATTTGGGGAAACTACCAGATTTTTCGTTATCCTACATACAGCCTTGCTTCTAACTACCCATGAACCTTCAAGGAGGGTAGGCCATTGTCACCATGGGTCATGTGGTCCGTTTGAGTGAAGATTCAATTTAGAGATGGACCCCACACCCTAAACCTAAACCCTAAACCCCAAACCCTAAACCCTAAATCCACAATGGGTGTTTATTCATAGTTGGTTGGGAGATCCTCCCAGGACGTGTCAGCCCGCGGTTGAGCTTGGAGATCCGACCAGCTGAGCCCATACGGGTTAGGGTTTAAGGTTTGGGGCTTAGGATTTAAGGTTTAGGGTTTAAGGTTAAGAGCTGAGGATTTAAGGTTTAGGGTTTACGATTTCAGGTTTAGGGTTTTGGGTTTGCGGGCTTAAGGTTTAGGATTTAGGCTTTAGGACTGAACCGGCGGCTCGCTGTCAAAAAGGCAGAATGGTGACATGGGGGTTTCCAAAAACCAGGGTCCTGTTTTGGGAACCCCTATGATGGATGATATTGGTGCCCTGAGTAGGAAGCATTTCTAATTAACCACATCATCCCCACGATGGGATATAAAAAGGGGTCCCATCATTTTGAGAAATTCCAACATAGATATACTGCTCCTGGTCTTCTGGTTGAAAAAGACAGCTGTGAGCCCTTTTAGGTCTAGTAAAAGTTTCCTTTTCGCACGGATGATTTGAGGGACTGGAGCCCAGCTGTACGTACTTCACCACAGTAACCATGCGTTGTGCTGTAGCCATGCTGCTCCAGCCTGCTGCCGTTGACACTCCGAAGTGAGGCAGGAGCTGCCAAAATTCTGGTACGTAATTTGGGTGAATATGTATATCGGGGTTATATCGGGATAATGGAAAAGACCATGGAAGCTACTATAAAGGGTTTAGGGTTTAGGTTGGGTACCGCCCCACCCAGTAACAGTCTATAATAGGGGTCATATTAAGGGCTTTATTTGACAGCAAATATTATCCAACTGTTGATGAGTGGGGGCAGTACCCAATACATCATGCTTGAGTGGCAACCATGGAGTCTCCTCCTTTTACCAGAATGGGGGTTTCCAAACATTAGGGGGTTTCTTTGAGGGTCTTAGTCATGAGGATAATAGATTGGGGTTCCCCTTTTTATGGCAAGCTCCTGAACCCTAAGTGTCCCAAACTTGTACGGTTTAGGGCTTAGACCCTAAACCTTGTTATTGGGTGGGGGCAGTACCCAACCTAAAACCTAAACCCTGGAGGTCGGAAATCGGCAGTCCCGTGCCGGACTCTGCCATGGCTACAGGCTCAGCCAGCCCCCGATCCTATGGTTGTTCATCAGGTCGGAGTTTAGGGCTTTGGGTTTGTAGTCCCCCTTCACTGGATAGAATATGGCTTTGGGTATATGACAATAAGATCTCCATACACCCCATATTCTATCTACTTAAGGGGGACTATAGGGCTTAGGGCTTAGGGCTTATGATTCATAGGGGCACATTCTATCTACTTAAGGGGGACTATTGTCCTCCAGACATGGTACTTGACTGATTTGGTCCAGCCCCAGGCGAGTTGCGAGGGAACCTCAGTTCACCCGAGTTGCGAGGGAACCTCAGTCCAACTCTCGGGGAGCGCGTCGAAGGTAAGAGAAATGTCACTATAGCCAGCAATTTCATCAAGGGAAAGACTGAGGAGGAAGAGGAGGAAGTACATCATGATCAAACAACCACTTGGTCAATGAAGAAGAAGCAGGCCAATAGATGCATGAACAGCAGCTACGTCTCCAACCTGATGACCTTGGTGATCCTTGTTGATGCGGTGTGTACCATTGCTGATATTGACTACAGGGCCATCGGCCAGAAAACTCCTGCAGTTTACCCCACTATCTCGAACATTTGCCTGGGCTTGTACACAGCAGAAGTGCTCACAATGTGGATCTTGCGGGGCAGGAAGGCCTTCAGACACTGGACGATGCGCCTTGACATAGTCATCATCATGGCTGGCTTCACCGAGCTTGCTCTTGATAGCTTGGCCTCAGACATCATGATCAATCTGGGTTTTGTGCCCATTCTTCGAATGGTTCGAGTGCTTCGTCTTGCAAGGCTTTTGAAGCGACTTCGAGCTTTTCGAGAGCTGCAAAAGTTGGTGCGCATGATGGCTACATGCCTTCGGGCACTGTTTTGGTCTTTCGTTTTCTGCTTCATGATAATGACAGTATGGGCCATGTTAATCGTAGAGTTCGTTCACCCGATCATGACCCACATGGACAGTCTCGCTTCTGAGCAAATCTGCCAGAACTGGCCAGCATGTTCTACCGCCACCTCCGGGGTGATGGAAGCCAACTTGTTGCTCTTCAAAACGGTCATTGCTGGCGACAGTTGGGGCGAAATTGCCGTACCGGTCATACGGGAGCCTGAGTTAGAGTTCAAAACAAGGTTTTGCCTTGGAATACTGAATTCATTCGGGTTTAATTAGTGCCAGCTAGTTTGTCCAAGCGTTTCCAAATCTGGTTCAGGAGTACCCGGCCACTGCCATAATTTTCTGCGGCTCCCTGCTCACGCTAGTGTTTGGTGTGCTGAACCTGATTGACTCTTGACGATTTTTTTAACATGGAGTTACTGCATGTGCCAGAATCATGCAATAAAAATAGTAATTTTGATAGTACAAACATAGTAAAACGAGTATGAACAAATAATGGTAATGATTCAAAGATGGGCTCCCTAAGTGCCCTAAACCCTAAAGTTTACCTTCTGGGGGGTGGGGGAGTAACTTGGAGACTGCTTGTTTCTACACATCCCCAGGTGCGTATACGTGGTGCCTTAAAGTCAATTGGGGCTTCCCCCCAAGATAGGGGTACCTACGTATAATGCGATTATATACAATTATAAGTATACTGGGTCTGAATTGGGGTTCCCCTACTTTGGGACTTTGGCACACTACCATTTAGGATTCACAGCCCCACTTGTCCGCGCAGTGGCATGCAAGGGTTTGGGGTGAGGGCTTCGCTTCATCCCAGTGGGCAGGCAGACTCGACAATGGGCAAGTAGGAATGTCCAACAGGGCTTTGGGGGCTAGGTTCAAAATTGTTGAAACAACCATCAAGTAACAACTGCTGACCTGCTCCCTAAGCCCTAAGCGGCTTAAACCCTAAACCCTACAGGAAGCGTGAGACTTAGAACTGTGAGCGGTAGGACACGTTTCAGTCATTGGGCAGCAGTTCCCGGGCAAAAAGGTTATGCTATCCAGATTTGCTAGATGGGCTTGCGGATTAAGCAAGTGTACGGCAAAGCGCCAGGTGTGTTTTCCATGTTTTTTCATTATCTGAGCGGGGGCTGAGCTCCTTCTTTAGACTATTCGTTCTAGGGGGGAGCAAGACTGGCACCATTGAATTCTTGCACCTAGCCATTGTTGGCTTTCACTTTTTGAAGCTCTGGCCTCAGACGCCCAGGTGGCTGTGGTTGTGGACACATTTGCAGAAGCTCGCCAACGGGACGTGCTCAACCTGGCAGAAGAGCTGGAGTACAACCTTGCAAATGATGTGAAACTTACCTCTGGTTGGCAAGGACTAAAGGAAATGGATCCTTACAGTAGTCTCTTTTTTATCCCCAACAGTCAAGTAGTTTCCATGTTCATTTACATTCCTTCATTTGGGGGTTTCCCAAAATTAGGGGTACCATTTTGGGGGTCCCAATAATAAGGATTGTAGTATTTTGGGGTCTATATTGGGGTCCCCCTATTTTGGGAAATTACCATTTCTCAGTGACAACCCCAGCAAGGAAGAGCTTGGAGGCAATCTTCCAAAGAATCGATACTGATGGAAGCGGAGAGGTAACTTTTGAGGAGCTACTGGTTCTTGGTAGGGAATATGGGAATAGAATCCCTATATAATCCCTGTATGACATATTGCCTTATGCCCTACCTTAAGCCTTAAGCCTTAAACCCTACCCTACTAAGAACCAGTAAGAGGAGCTACTAGAGGGAGCCCGTCGAGATCCTCAATTCCAAAGCAGGCCTGGAACAACGTTTTAGCATTGCGCTGTAAGTGCAGTGCAGGTGAGCCATAGTGTAAACTCCTGAAGGGGGGTTGTATGGGGGATTATATAGTGGATTATTAAAGGGCCTATTATGGGGGATACTAGGAGTTGAGACTAATATGGCTCAGGTGGAGCAAGATTACGTTGGCTCTGAAAAGGATTCAATCAGGGCTTGCGGTTTGAGGTTTTAGGGTCAGAGCTTCCAAAACAGGCTTCGAGTGATGGACATCGACGAAGCAGACTTGCAACAGTTGTTCGAGATGATTGACACGACTGGCGAGGGTCAGATTCGATTGTCAGAGTTCGTTGCCCCGCTCAGTCGATGGGTGCATGACTCCAAAACAGCCACGCGCTTCATCAAGTACAATGTGCTCAGAGCCTTGCACCAGCAAGAGGAGATATACGCGCAAATGCTCGAGCACCAAGACGTGTTCACAGAGCGTATGGCTGAAATGCAGAGCATGATGAGCACCTTGTTTACCATCCAGACCTCTCCAAAACGACAATCAAGAGGACACTCAAGAGAATCAAGCACTTCAAGTTTCACGAATGCTTCGACGTCAGAGGAGCCTCAAGACGACACCCTGGATCAGGTCCTGCCTCGGCAATTGCCAGTCGTTCCGAAGCTGAGCGACTCTGATGACGAGCCCGTAGTGCAACCACCAGTGTCCCAGACGCCTGCAGCCCTGATTCTTGAGGCAGCTTCTGGGGTTCTTGAGCATAGCATCATATTTGAGAACTGACACAGCGATGACTAGAGACAAAGGTAAGAAGCAAGTGACAAGGGTTAGCTACGTAAAAGTTTGCCATCAAGCGAGTGCTGTCCAGTTGCCCTGGTGAGTATGCGCAGGCACCCGCCCAGCGGTCGGCACCTTTCGAAATGCCAAGTGTTTCTTTGGACAAGCTCGATGACTTTGTCATGGCTACAACCGAGGCAGCACTTCGAAAGTGCATGGTGCTAGTTGAGACTGCCTTGCAAGAGCGTGTACGCCAGCCGACCATACAACCTCGAAAGCAGCACCGCACCCTGAGATCAAGCCTGCGCGAGCGTCGTGGCGCTACGGGTCCTGGACCCGTGGGTCCTGGACACGTTGGTCCTGGAAAGGAAGCGCCAAGTGGCCAAAGCAGCCTCTCAGTGAATTCCTTCGACAAGGGCGCATCCTACGGACTATACTCTCACTCATTTGGGCAGGGCATGCCAGGCGCGCTTAGCACCAACAAGTCGGTGCACCTTGGCAGCATCAGCGCATGTCTGCCTGGTCGTAACTGATTCCCCTGCCCTGGGCGTACCAAGTCATGTCAGGATCTTCCCTGCTACAGACGGTAGTTGGCCAGCTATACAGTGAAGTCTTAGGTGTTCATTTCATGTTCCGTTTTCTTTTTTCCATGAGATTCTTCACTAATGGGATAGTATCTGGGAACATGAACAACAACTTCGTGAAAGCATCGCTGTGGCACGCACCTGAGGAACAAGATACCTCGTCGGCCTTTAGGTGGGATTTGTGAAGAATGGGTTCAGGTTTTGGGGTTTAGGGTTTGGGGCTAAACTCCTTAGGAGGGGCTTGAACTCAGAAACAGTCAGCAGATCCTACCCCACCTCCCCTTCAACAAAAACTGAAGGGATTGCCACTGTTTTGACAAATCGCCAGGTAGCTTTGCAGCACCTGGCAGCTTGCCTCCTTCCTCCTGGTTTACTCGATTGGTTTCTTAGTGCCGGAGCTGCGGAGCTCGAAGGACAAAGACTGCTTCACCATTAATTAGGATGTCCTTAAGGGGGGGTGGTCCAAAGCGGGTAGGTAACCTAGTAATCCCCATTATACCCCCCTTTAGGATCCTATAGATTAAGATGTTTTTCTCATCGTTATGTTTTCTCCTCCGCTTAGGCATGGTGATGGTGCTGTTTGGTGTTGATGTTGTTATTGTGGTCGTCATCGTGGTTGTTGTGAGTGGTGGTGCTGCTGCTGCTGCTGCTGCCGCTGCTGCCGCGGCTGCTATTCCTAGTATCTTAGAGCAACTGCTATTGCAAGTCCTTTTCCGGACAATGCGTTTGACAATTTGAAGCAGCAAGGGCTGCCCAAAAACATAGTGACCTGTGTAACAGGGACCCATAACCATGTGCATCTTAAAAATGGTGTCCTGTTCGGTTGTTTTTGAATGAGAGAAGCGGAGCTGGACATGAGACACATGAGATTGCCGTGTTGCTGCTCGCGTTCATGATTAATACACCCCCTCCCCTTAATAGGGATGTTAATAGGGATCCGAATATTAAGGCCCTTAAAAGGAGGGGGTTTACCAATCGTGGGTCTACATTTTTCAGCCATTGTTTGATCCAGAAGCCGTCATTTCTGGCAAGGCAAGGGTTTAGAGAGCCAAAGGTGTCGTTGCTGGAAAGCTGGGTGCGTGGCCCCTTGCAAAACCCTATGAAATTCGGCTGTGCTCATGTTACTGGTAGTTAGTATGGGCCTTAGTCGGGAATCTCTGAATATAATCCCTATATAATGTGATCCCTTCCCTACTGAACCCCAGTAAGTAATGGTTTGCGGGAGGCTCATTCTCGTTGTTCTGCTGCTTTCATGCTGCTCTTGCCTGCTTGCCAAGCCAGATTTGAAGTTTCTTACGTGACATTACTGGGTGTTAGTAGGAGATAAGGGAATATATTTCAGGGTCTAGGGTTCACGGTTAGTAGGAATAAGGGAAGATATTATCCATTGACGATATAGGGATCATAATCCCTCATGCCCTGCTAGCCAGCAGT
Organism: Symbiodinium pilosum; assembly: GCA_905231905.1. Lineage (NCBI taxonomy): Eukaryota > Dinophyceae > Suessiales > Symbiodiniaceae > Symbiodinium > Symbiodinium pilosum. The sequence goes on from CAJNIZ010002781.1 coordinate 115,162, forward strand.
AAGATGACGCAAGGGGTGGCTTCAAATAAGATGAGTTGGGAGTTTCCCAAGAATCATAGAGACCCTAGTAAAACGTACGGATTACAGAGGTATTTTAGAGATGCCCATTTGAGGATTTGATTGGGACAAGTTCGTTGCCTTAGCATGGCAGTTGTGCTTATGTTGTTGTCTGCTACATCATCCTTGCCTGAGCGGGAAAATAAAGTAGCAGAAAAGAAGTTCAACACGTTTTGGAATCACATCTTGTGGCCACCCGCAATCAGAAGGAGCGGAATCGACAAGCGAGCGCATCTTAAGGTCAACAAGCACACACTGATGGAACTTGAAAGTAGGCACTAAATCACAGGACGGGCGCTTGGCGTCCACATATGTGAAATAGCATGCGGTTGTTCAAGTGTTCATGTGCTTCCGTAAGCCAACGCGCATGCCAAGGAAAGGTGTCATGCACAGGCAAGTACGCACCCATGTGGGTACGCGAGCCTACTTGGAGGGTCAGGGCAACTTAGTAAGTGGGTTAGTAACCCCTATAACCCAAATAATAACCCCAGTTATCCCCCTCAGTAACCTACTTACTAAGTCGCCCTGACCATCCAACCCCTAAACATTAACCCTAAACCCTAACTAGTAGTTTCCATTTATTTTCCATTTTCCCTACATAACCCCAATATATACCCTACAATCTCTATATAACCCATTATAGT
>CAJNIZ010002782.1:0-25242 GCA_905231905.1 Symbiodinium pilosum
CCACAACCCCTGAACCCCGAAACCCCTTAACCCTAACCTCTCAACCTGAAGCCCAAAGCCCCCAAACCCTAAAAATCTAAACCCCTAAACCCAAAGGTCGCTTCACCCCAGCGCACGTCCAGCCTCTAGTGCTCATGGGAGTTTTCCAAAAATGGGATGCTTCTCCCTTATACTCCAAAAGGGGGCTCCTGTTTGGTTATATCATCAAATTTTGAACAACTGTTAATGAGTGGGAACAGTGTACAGTCTATGTATCCATATTCACAAGCACAGGGAATCCCCACACCCCAAGCTCAAAATGCAAATTGGTCTGTCTCCTTGAATGAACTATTCAGCCAACGCTTCTCCAGGTATGACTTGCTCTTCGGGTTCTTTGGCGCCGGAACGTTGATCGTGGAACCCTGTGACAAGCGTAAAGGTTGTTTAGAAGGCTCTTTAATTCCAAAGTGCTTGAATACTTGGATGCAAAGCTTCTTCATCGGTAGTTCCAAAGCCTAGACCCCAAACCCTAACCCCTCAACCTCTCTTTTTGAATTTGTGGGCGTCCTTTGTTGCGACGAGGGTTATAAACAACGAGGGCTATAAGCATTCAGGGGACACCCAGATAATGGATGTCCAACATATATATATATATATACATATGTGTGTGTACACAAACACACATATATATATATATATGCAGGCATCATCAACAACACGAGGCACTAAATAAGTCCTGAGCCCCGAACATGTCCCAGCCTGGACTCGATCTCCAGGCCCTATAGATAAACCCAAGACCCTAAACCCTGAACCCAAGTCCCTATTCGACAACATTCCGAGGGAAACTCCAGCTTCCTGGCTTCGGCATAGGCTTGAAGGCTCAGGGATACCTAGTTTAGTACGTTTCTTTTTGGGCTTGCCAAATTCAAGGGCTTACGAGCTAAGAGCCATGGCCCCTCTATACCAACCAGCATGGTTGACTACATTTTTGGTCGCCCCAACACCCCACAAGCCCCTAACTACTTTAGAACCCTAAACCTTAAACCCCATAAGCCCCAAACTACTTTAGAACCTGTAGGAAGCCACAACCTGCTTAACCCGTGCTCAGACGCTCTATGACGACTATGACGAGCGCAAATTCGACAAGCTATGCAGCAATTAGCGTATTAAGTCCCTGAACTCTCAACCCTAATCCTAAACCGTTAGCCTTATGTAAATGCCCAAGCCCCCAACCCCAAATCCTAGAAACAAACTCCTGCAAGCTGTTCTCCTAAATCCTGGACCGTAACAACGCGCGGTCACTCCTTAATAATGAGCATCCAGACATATAATGCAAGTATATGAACAATGTAGCAAACCCTAAACACGTGCGTTCTTCGTAAAACCATGGGCCCATTTTGGTTAGAGACTATTATATGATGGCACCTGGGGGTACCAAAACAGGAGACTAATTTTGGGAACTACCCATGTGTTTATATTACATGGGGTCGGAGAGTTGATGCTTGAGGCAGGGCATTAAGCCCTGATCTCTACAGACCATTCAGCCGGTGACCACAGACCCTTAGCCAACTCCTGGGGTTTAGGGTTTAGGGTGTAGGGGAGTTTTGTGTAAGATACATCTCGCAGACCATATCAAGACACAACTACGCAAACAACAAAACAAGGGAAAGCCCTCAACCTTCCCCAAACCCTGAACACCCCAAACTCGGCACCCTTAACCCCAAGCCCATGACCTGAGACCCTAAACTAATTTTTGTGCATGTGGACTCAGAGCCGCCATGCCTGAAACCCTAAACTCTCTATAACACGCTAAACCCTGTAGCCTAAACTGGCTTCTCCCTCGACCCTTATCCTTACATTCCCTACTCCCTAAATGCATTGCCCGAAGCTCCTTAAAATCCCTACTCCAAAGTCGTCCTAACACTCCGAAGCCCCAACCCCTAAACCCCTTAACCCTAAACCCCCCTAAACCCAAGCAATGGCATCGCGAGGCCTCGCTGGCAAAGTCTTCTACGGCATCTGCCAGCGTAAGGGTGTCCTCCAGGTTAACAAGGAGTCTTGCCGGATTTACGTAGGACTTCGGGCACCAATATTTTGTAGAATTTCAATTCTCTTGATGATGGGCACATGATGCAATGCTTTTTCTTACGACAGTTGCTGTCCTCTTTGGGCCCTAGGGCCGCTGAAGTCAGTCCAAAACCCAGAATCCTTCAGTACATATGATCCTCCCTGAACCCTGAACACTAAACCCCTAAATTCTGGGGATTCTAGGGAGCCCAGATAGCCTGATCTTTTTGCGCCTTAGAACCTACTGTCAAGACGCCGACCTACTTATCCTTGTAGGGTTATACAGGCATCACAAGGTGAAAGGCTATCTGTTCAGCTACTATGCCAATAATGTTCATACTAAGAAGCCTGCGTGGCCTTCTCATACTACAGCATCATCATTCCAAGGCTCCAGGGTACTTCAAGTCGCAGGATTCTTAATATCAACCTTGATGCGCTATTTGGGTATCCCCCATCCGTAGCCGTTCAGAGAAGCCCATATCACTAGACCCCAAGACTCTGGACCCCTAGACCCTAAACCCTGAATCCGAAACCCCGTCCTAAGCCCTAAACCTCAAACCCTGAATCCTAAACCCTAAGCCCTAAACCCTAAACCCTAAGCCCTGAACCCTAAACCCGGTATCGCAGCCGTTGGAAGCCCTCCTCGTCGCTGCCGCTGTGGGTGGGAGGCTGAGGTTTTTCTCGCCGGACGAACGCCGCAGGTGCTCCTCCAAGAAAGGGGTTGAGGAGTTTTGGGTCTTAGGGTTTTGGGGTTTGGGGATGTTTGGGGGGTGTTTTGCGGGGGGTTGGGGCTTATGATGGGAAACCCCCATACGTCCAGCTGGAAAGACTGCTCGCAAGAGCATCCCATGCTCTTGCTCAGCGGCCCTGCAAACCTTGAATACGCGTTTTCAATGCGGTGAGGGGGAGGGGTCCAAAATTTTGGGTTCGCCTCAGCGTCCATATTGTTGTAGGAAACCTCTGCCGAATTACTAGGTAGCCCAGTCCATATCGTACACACGTCCAAGGAGTAAACGAGTAACCTTTTTTCTTTTTTGTTTTTTTTTGGAAACTTGCTTGGGGCTCTGTGAGATTTACCGATCGGGGCTACTTAGGGTCCTACTTGAAGATGCATGCGTCTTAGTAACTACTCGTACCTGGACTCATAACCCTACTTATACCAGCCCTTACTCGACTTATGTAGATTAGCCCATAAGTAAGACTGGAAGCCCAGTTATAAGCAGCTACTGAGTCCCATGAACCTTCAAGCGGTCATGCATGCAGACAAGCATGGTAAAACAAAATACAGTTGCCAATGCTGACTCGTAGCAGCTGTCTGGGCTGTGTTTCCCTAAACCCTCATATGCCCCAAAGTACCCTAAACCCTAAACCTCATGGCTCACATTAAGGTCCAAAGTACGGAATATCTGGTGAGTTTAAGGATTTGGTAAGGGTTTCTACGGTTACTGGAGTTGTTTTTTGGTTTTGTTTGGGTAGGGTTTTTGAGGGGTGGGGAAATCGGGATTGAATACTAACCCTGAACCCCAAACCCTAATCCCCTAAACCCAAAACCCAAAACCTAGTTGACCACCATCCGAAGAGACGCCTGCCGTGCTAGCGCTGTCCATCAAAGACCTGGGACAGATCAGGACTTAGGGTTTAGGGCCGTTTAGGGTTTACAGTTTAGGAGGAACTGTCCAGTTCAGGTACAACTTCGGGCTAGGATGCAAGAATGGCAGAAAGACTGCGTTTAGGCTTCCGCGTTCATGTCAGAGTTGCGGGGTTGAGTGTGGGAGATGTTGGATCAAGCAAGGATCACGTGCTTGCTTTCGTCCAGAGAGTTGGACTTTGCAAGACAGTTTGCACCATGCACCGATGCAGATGGATCCGCAAAGAGATACCCCCCAAAACGCCCAACTTGGAACCCTGGACACTAAAACCTTGGATGTTGCCTCCACACTAGGCTAGTCCCTCAGCATGAGGATTGTTATGATGCTGTTCTCTTCAAGATATGACTGCTAGAGGGTCGGGGGGTAGTACATAATCTGAACCTCACACCCTGAGCCCTTGACCATGGGTTGACCCTTGATCCTTCAAACCGTTTGACCCTCATCTCTGCATTCTTGTTGGATGCGCTCCTCACACCAAAGCCAAGAAAATGCAAAGTTGCATGTTCGAATCATGTCTGGAAATTGCCTGACTGGCTGCTGTCTAGAATCCTGAGAAGCAGCTCATACTTTTGTGTCTACCAGGCTTCCAGGAAACAATCTCATTCAAGGTAGCAGGCCCACTTCCGACACTCACGGAAGCCCCTGGCTTGTGCTTGTAGACCCCTGTATTGAGGAAGCTTCAGGTGGAAGCGGTCTTTTGCGGACTCCTACACACTAAGCCCGCGCTGAGAAAAGTCATCACAGGTACGTGATGGAGCTCTCTATATATGAAGCCTAGACCTGTGTTGAGAAACCTAGTGGTCTTTGATGGAGCTCCATTTATGCTGCAAATGTTCGCCCAGGTAGGGAAGAGTTGTAGCCAGGTACTTTACAGTTACTGCCATTGATAAAGCTGCGAAGTGTTTGCGAAATACCAACCTGGCCCAAGCCCCTGAGCCCCAAGGACCCATAAGCAACAAAACCGTGAGCCTTGCACGATATGAACCACTGTCTAAACTCCTGGTATCCCCCTTAATAAGCCCTATAGCACTCCCCTGTATAATCCCCTATATAACCCCCCTTTAAGGAGTTTAGACTATGGCTCATATGCGCACCGCATCATCAAACAGACGTGTAACTCACCTGTTATCTGGGAGTCTGTCAAGACATGTCATACCTAACCACAGATGGCGAACCCAAAAACCGTCAAAATACATGACCTCCTAGCTTCGCCTAAGGGCCACAATTTTGAGAAACTCTGAACCCCAAACCTGAATCACTAAATCCTAATTACATCGGCGCGAATTGTTCACATTTTGTTTCGCCCAATGCTGAAGCTTGGTTGGCCTCTGGAACCCTCTGAAAAATACTAGTATATAGGATCCTTATAATGAAACGAATTAGGAAAATATTTAAGTATCCCAAAGGCCAACCCAGAAAGAAGCCCGAGGCGCATGTTTGTCAGCGTTCGTTTCAGCGGACGCTTCTCGAAAAGAGCCATTTTTGGCCGTTTTTGCCTGCATCGGAAGGTTGTTCACTAGAGCTTGGAGCCTATGCATTACATGAGCTAGAGTCCAAAACTTCTAGTATTCACTTTAATAAGCCCCATCATATTGCCCTGCATTATCCCCTATGTAACCCCCTGTCAGGAGTTTAGACTAACCCAGACCCCTGATTCATAAACCCCCGCCCCTTAGTAGGGAGTATAATAGGGATCCTAATATTTAAGCCCTGAAAAGAGGGGGTGGGTCCACATTGTAGCTCACCTGGCTTGGGCTTTAGGGCTGTCAGGGTTTAGGGCGTATAGTTAAGGAATGGTGGCTTAGCATGCCCTCAAGGTCCTGTGTTCGAAATGAATCTATAGTCCTCCCTTATGCAGGTACAATATGGGCTATATGGGGATCTTATTGTAACATACCCAAAGTCATGTTCTATCTTCGTAAGGAGGACTGTAACGTTCTAAGAACTATAGGGATGTTACGGCAATAGCCCACCTTATAATAAGGATCAGACCCGTGATTTTGAGAACCTGCCAAAATGCGCGGTTTAGGGCTTCGGGTTGCCGGGCTGGGCCAGGCATTGAGTTTTTGGGCTCATAAGGTTTTGCTAGGGGTGGGGCACCCCTTGGGAAATTCAATTTGTACCTGAACATGGCCTATGTTAAGGTTACGATGCACCCATATGCACCCTAGACGCTAAACAACTACTTGTTCATGCGTCTTTTCTACAAATTACGTTTGCTTTTGCATAGGCCCGGAGATCGCATATGTTCGTTCGCATAATGCAAAAGCACATGCGCACGCATATGTATACGTCTGTGTAGAAGTACATAAAAACTGTACAACTAGAACTAATCTACATCATGGTCATACTGTTGACACAAAACGTCGTGCATGATCTTTGTATGCAGTACTACTTCTTCCCGAGGCATAAGGTACTCGGGGTCATGCAGAATTTTCAATATCAACCATTATCCAACGTAATGTCCATCTACCAGATTCCGGTCTATACAGACATGAAGCTTCTAGCTGCTGCGGGCTTCCAGGCTCTGAAGGCCTTTAACAGCTCTTTAGGGGACTCTAGAAAAGAGGGATGTATAGGGAACCTACGAGGATAGAATCGGGATTTTTCATGAAGGTCTATAGTTCTCCATTACCCTCCTTCAGACAGAGTGCAACGCCATATAGCCCCTCTTTTAGAAGGACATTAGGATTTGTAGAGCCTTTTGCGGATTCCATGCTGTTGGTTGCTACTACAGAACTGCAGGTTCTGAATGGCCTTGCGAAGACCAGACCCTAGGCGATAGACAATAGTAATAATAGCAACAAGAACAGTACTAATAACAGTTGACATTGTACCCATAGTGACTATAATGTAATAGTAATAACAATAAGGGCAATAGTAAAAGTAATCATCTAAGCCAGAGCCGAAACCCTGTTGAAAGCATTAACCGCCACATCATGCATTCCACTGACCTGAAAGCATAGATTTGCAATATTCAATGTCTTACTGGTGCTTCGTGGGAGTGAAATAGTGGTTCTACTACAAGGACTATATAGAGGTTCTTTCAGGACTTTATAGAGTCATATATATGGGGTTATATAGCTGAAAGGCGAGAAGGGGAATGAGTAAAATGCAAGTGCCGTGCTTGAGGTGTATAGGATCCAGATTCCTCAGCACGCTGAGCCGCACCACCACTGAAATCCCCTCCCTCTAATATTAAACCTCCCCACCCCTAAAGGGGTATATAGGGTTTAGAGTCAAGGGCGAATATTAACCCCCCACCTCCCCGCCAATATTATATACTCCCATATACTATGATATACCATAATACCATATAATGGGAGTATTTGATATTAGGGGGGTACGGGGGTTATTAGGGGGAGGGGATTAAACAAACCCCGATGCTGTCATGCGGCCACAAAAAGAGATCGCTCAATCCTGAACGTTGCTGTAATGTCAGATGGGAGTTCCTCTAAGACAGGTACCTGTTGGGACAGTTTTTCAGGGAGCCAGGTATACGCCCCACGGGATGTTGGGAGTACGTAATCTGGAGCATACGGGGAACGTATCGGGTGTGTTGTGTAAGGCTCACAAAAGGATAAGCACTGATGGGGTCATGTGTGTGGTCTCGGAGGATTTCTGGAATCTGTAACTTGTTCGCTAATTTTGGCCCTCTAAACATTAGACCCTCAGCCCACAACCGCGTTCGGGTCGCTGACCTGAAATCTTAGACTTGCAATATTCAGCGTCCTCCTGGTGGTTTTATTTTGGTAGAAGTGCATATCGGCCCTACTACAAGGACTATATCTAGGGATATGTATATATATATATGGACGCTATAAGGACTATATAGGGATTCTATTGGGATCGTATTGCGGTTCTCGAGGGACCTTACCGGGGTTACATTAACATTATATGCGGTTATATAAGGATTTCGTAAGGTAAAGGGATGGTCCAAAGCCCTACCTAACCCCAAAAGTATGTGAAAAAACAGCCCCAAACCCAAAATCATTCGCCCAAAAGGCCACTATTCTACATACTTTGGGGGTCCAGGTACTGTAAAATGGCCTTGTGAATGTCTCAGGCTGTGGAGCGGTGTAGGGTTGAGGGCGTTCAGCACCACAGGCTGATACATTGGTTAGGGTTTAGGGTTTAGGGCTTAAGGTTTAGGGTTTAGGGTTTAGGGTTTAGGGCTTCGGAGGACCCCCCCACCCTGTAATAGTGGCATACTAAGAATATAAGAGGACCCTAATATAATCCCTATTATCCCTTATAGTCACTATTACTGGGTGGGGGGTCCACCTAACTGATACAACACTGAATTGAAAACCCAAACCCTAAACCCTGATCACGGATCACTACAGACCTACCACCTCTGGACAACTCGGCAAAATGACGAAACTCTCAAAATCCGACACCCTGCGGTGACGTTGAACCTTTCACTGGATTTAGGGTTTAGAGCCTGTATTTTGAAATCTACATAAGCCCATGCTGATCCCACACCAGAAGCCCTACATCGTAACCGAGCTTTGACAGAATAAGTCCTATGCGGTCCCTAGCAGGCACCCACAGGGTTTAGGGTTTATTGTTTCCAAATCATGCTACAATCCCGACATATCCCCGGGGTTATAGGGTTTAGGGTTTATATCGCGTTAAGAGACAGACCCCTCGCCCACCATTTCATGAACATGATGTAGGGGCTGACAAAGTGGGCATAGGGTGTAAGCAAACTTCTACTACATTCATATCAGGGCGGAAAATCCGAAGGGGATCGTATTGGTACTGAAGCTTCTATATTAAACCCATCCTCTCTGAAAGGCTTGCGAAGATCCAGCCCAGCCTTTTCTTAAGGATAGACGTAGGCCCTGAGTTCGTAGAGGACATCGTTCTCTCGAGGGTTGCGTCATCCTCCGCTCAAAGGGGTAGAGTAAGAGTCCACCAAACCCTGCATTCTAAATCCTAGTTTCTAGGCAGTTTGCGGGATGTACTTTGGGGAGTTCCTGGGACGAGGCAGAAGTCGGGCAGTCTCTACTATATATAGACACTGAATATAGGCTAGTTTGAAATGTACAAAGTCATGCCAAACAAACCCTAAGGGTCCAAGTACCCCAATATTGGGGTTTTGGGTACCTTAAAGCCTTGTTCTTTGGGTATTTGGACCCTTAGAACAAGGCACTCAATCTTGAAATCCTATATCCCAGGCAATCTACCCCAAAACCCTGAACTTGCAATGAGTCCAGTAAGCAACATGACAATTCCTCTCCGGTGCTGCCAAGTGGGACATGGGAAACGCATCAGTCCTAAACCCCAAGCCTTAAACGCTAAATCCCAAGGCCTTAATCCTACATCCTGAGCCCGAAACCCTATCCTATTTTAAGCCAATCATAACACCAGAGTCCCAGAATGAAGCGCAGCCGAATCCCGGAAGCTTCTATGAGCCACTTTTAGGGTTTAGGATTTACGGGTTAGACAGGGGATTATATAGGGGACTGCTAAAAGGGGAAAGGGGATATAAGGAATTTAGACTACAGCTCATATGCGTCGTCATCTAAACTCTTTGTATCCCCCTTAGTAACCCCTATGATACCTCCGAATATAGCCCCCGTTTAAGGAGTTTAGATTGCAGCTCATATGAGCTACAGCCAAAGTCTCCCCCATACATATATGTCCTTACCGACCTGCAGGATTGGCAGATGATTTCCCAGAGGCGCTTCTATGTGATCTGCAGTCAATATTTGACATATGACCCTAAGTCCCATGTTATAGGGACTATGCTAAACTACCGAAGGCACCCCCGCCCCAAAGCTCTCTTGGTATCCCTGATATTCACAGTAGTTGAAAACAGCAGATCTCAAGGCGTAGAGTTTTGGTGCGCGCGCTGAAAAATAGGCAGGGTGTAGACCAGATTTTGGGTGAGAGTGTAGGGTTTAAGGTTCAGGGGCGTGCCCAGGGCTCCTACGTACTTCCTCTTGGGGTTCGTTATGGCTATCTGTAGTTGGAAAACAATATACTATATCTGCCGTACAGTAAATAATTAGGAAGCACACAGGAGGCTCTGGGTAAACACTAAGCCCCTCAGCCTTCTGCGACCCAACCACCAAAACCGAAACCCATGGATGTACATCAGTCTGCTGGGCACAAAAGTTCTTCTTGGTAGTTGAACAGCGTGAAACAATGTGTCTATCTGACATGTGGATATTCAAATGCAGGTATGTAGTCTTCCCATACATCGGGGCGTGTAGAGCATCCCCCATGAAACATACGACTCACTTGGGAGGGTGTCCCCTAACTCAATTACACACCGCCCCAAATTTGATCTAACTTATACAAGGATCCTAGGCCGCCAACATTGGCAACAGTTCATACATCCACATTCTGCCCCAGGTAAACCCTAAACTTTATAAAGCCAAAACCTAAGTAAGCAAGCCCGGAACGCAAATTCTAAACCCTGAACCCTCAACCCTGAAACCCTAAACCCTAAACCCTGAACCCTATACCCTAAAGCCTAAGCCCTGTATGGGCAAGAGTCCCAGGCATCGGAATCCACAGAATGGACGAGACCCGCATCTCTCAGCGAACCTTCGACTCACAGGCTTTAGGGTTTAGGGTTTGGGGTTTAGGGCTTAGGGTTTGAGGTGCTTTCCCCCCCCCTCCCACCAGGCGTCTACGTATTTGAAAGTCAGTTGCCGCGTTCCATGGCCCCGAAATGGGTTCAAGTTTAGAGTTCAGGGTTTAGGGGGGTCTACTCGGAAACCAAGGCCAAAAGAGAAGCTAGCAGCAGGCCAATGCATGTCTTATCACGTCTTGTATGCTTAAAAACCCCACTGCCCAACCGGAGCAATTGCAACTCCGTACAAAAGTAGATGCCCCTAAAGCAGTCGCATGGAGCACCATCCCCGAATCCCAAACAGTGAGCACGAAACGCTGGCTACTGTAGAATACTTTCAGACCCTCCAAAAATGGTCATGGTGGGGCAATTTAATATAGTAACCACCAACTAGTTGAGGTCGCATGAGGTCGTTAACATTGCCCAGTTTTAGAGCCACTCCCTTATTCCATTCAATCCGGACTTTATGCTAGTAATTTTTTAGGTAAGAGGAGCTCAGTAACTGAAACCCCTGTGCTGATCACGCTGTGACAACCATGGGATGGCTATGGGGTCCAAGTTTTCGGGGTTGGGGTTGCCGAACCCCTCTTATTACAACCCTAAACCGTAAACTCTTGTAAACTTACAATGCTGCCAAAAAAGTTGTGAACTAAAGAGACCCCGACAATTCTCTGCCCATGTACCCCTACAGTCCCCCTTAAGTAGATAGAATACGGCTTTGGGTAGATTGTAATAAGATCCCCATATACCCCATATTCTATCTACTCAAGGGGGACTATATGTCTTGATCCCTTAACCCTAAACCCTGTACACCACCCTATAATCTATAATCCCAGTTTCCATCTCTTGGTCCATCTTCTTTTCCATTTTACCTCCATTAGTAAGGTTTAGGGTTTAGGGTATCCCCCTAATTTTAGGAACCCCCCCTTGATAACTTCAAGGCCGTGCAGCCGTTGTCTGGTGTCGAAGGCGCGCTCGCATTTAATGCTTGCACTTCGGTCTCATGGAGCCTCTGGATTTCGACCTCGAGTTTCTTGGAATCATAGGGTTCAGGTTTAGGGTTTAGGGGTTTAGGGTTTAATGTAGATCCCTGATTAATAAACCTGACTCATTTTAAGGTCTTCATTCTTACTAGGATGCCTATTATAATCCCTATTAAGGAGGGGGGGGTAAAAAAGGGGTCTGCATTAGGGTTTAAGGTTTAGAGTAGCTTTGGGGTGTAGGGGTCCCGGTTACGTGAGGCTCAAAGGAGGCTTCAATTTGACAGGCAAGATGTTGGGCCCATATTACAATGAGGATTGCCTTTCCCTGGGCGTCCAGATCTAGAAATTACACCTACTTTGGGCCCTAGAGTCTAAAAACATACAGACTTTCTGCTACAAATTACTCCTACTTTGGGCCCTAGAGTCTATAAACATACCTACAGGCTATTTGGATGCCTTCAGCGAAGCTACACCAATTCTTCGGGCAGCCCTCCCCGCATGGCGGCTCAGTTTGTGGCTGCCATTTGGTTGAGGCTTCTGGCACACACAGGATTTTGCCATGCTTTCGGGTTAAGCGTTTAGGCCTGGGGTATACTTCGGGCCCGAAACTCTTCCACGAAGACTGGTTCTTTAGGGCACCTTCATGTGAGCTATAGTCTAAACTCCTAGTATCCCCCTTCATAACCCCTATAGTACTCCCCTATATAACCCCTCTTAAGGAGTTTAGACTGTAGCTCATGTGTTGGAAAGTGGTCCGAAGAAGCAGCTTCCACTCAATAAGGATGCCCTCTAACTGCCTCCACCCAGCAGAGACGCCCTAAGGGTCCAAGTACTCCAATGTTAGGCTTTCGGTATCTTAAAGCCTTGTTATTTATTCGGGTAGTTGGACCGCCCGGAACCGCACCCCCGAGACGCAACACTAAGGTGAGGACTCGCAGCTGTGACAAGAGCCTGTCCAGCCTGTCCTGCCGGAAGAAAATAATTGAGGGGACCCTGGGGCAAGGGTTTGAGAAGCAACCCCCTTCCCCAATATCATGACTTAGGATTCGGGTTTCGCGTTTAGAGATTTTGTGGTCCAGGGCGCCTTGACCCGCAAAATACTCTAACATAGGCAAAAGAGAGGGTGAGCATCATGTCCGGACAGAACATAATCTTCCCTGGTTTGTTCCTTGAGGGAGCTCACAAACCAGTTCATGAATAGGTCCATGACAAAAGGATGTGAGAGGCCCAATGGCATGTTGCAAGCTGGATGTGAATTTGCTGACAAACATGTGGACACCTACCTGGAGGTAGAGTCGCATCCTCAACAAGAAGTTCCTACCAACCCCAGCTTGCCAGGCCCTGCAGCTCAAACCCCAATTGCCCCTCCCCCCAAGACTTGAGGTTTATCGACATTGTCTAGGGTTTGGGGTTCCTGTCTCCTATCCACGGGCCTTCCTTTCTGCTCGTAGGCCATGATAATAAAAGTGACAACCAGTGAAAATAAGTTTCTGCTTTTGCCTTTTGCCAGATAACCCTTTTTCCTTGAATTCCGAAGGCCGGTGAAAGACATACGTCCTTTGAAGCCTTCCCTTTACTTGGAAGGCCGTAAGGTTATAAAAGACACTTGTTAAAGCACGGTACGCATAATTAGTTGGGGCCCTTTGGGATTCCAGGTCACGTGAGGGTGAACTCAGCAAGACATAGTGTAGCTTAATATAGGGGCCCATATAATTACCGACATATTTTTTGAGGTCCATTTGAAGTATATACCATATACTATAAGTATATAAGGAGATATGGAACCATAATTTTGGTAATTATTAAGGCCCCTATAGTAATCGGAGCTGAAGGACTGCAAGGAAGAGCAGAGATTTTGCATCAAACCTTATCCATGGTTACGGGTCTTTGGAAGCCCCAAAAACTCTCAACCCTAAACCCTAAACTCTAAACCCTGGACCCCAAACCGTGTCCTGAAAGCTGGATTCCATGAGGACGAACCTGCGCTCGCATCTGCTGCTGATTAGAATGATTAGGGGCTACTTGGAAGTTCAGGGTACCAAAAAAAACAAAGCATAATAATAACTAATCAACCATAACATTCGAATGAATATAATCATGATTCATAATGACTATTAATGACATTCAATACTAAGAACTAATGCAGAATCAAGAACCGCTACTGTTGATGGATGAAATCCTACACCACCTTAAGTCCCTAAAGTCCTAGGAATTACAGTAGTTTAGAGGCTCTAAGTGGTGCAAGATTTCCTCCATCAACAGTATCATTATTATCATGATTGATGGTGATAATCGCAGTAAAATAAGTGGCCAGCCCTCTGAGTTCCCTGTTCGGGTTATAACGGGTTCCCCAAGCCAAAGTTGCCCTTCCCCAAAGTAACTCCAAAGCATTTCTGACATAGTTTCTCCAGGATTTCAAGGGTGCGTGGGGATAGTACAGCATGGAACCCGTATAGGTTCCCTTGAAACAGACGGTAGACTTTGCAGGGCCAGGTTTGGGGCTGAAGTTGCCAGATTGAGGACGCAGAGTCCAGGGTCAAGTGCATTTGAGGTTTGAAGTTTAAGGCTTTTGTTGGCTTAGGGATGTACAAGCGTGTAGAGCCTGTTTTGCCGGCTGGGTAAGATCTGGCTGAACTTCGACAACTCGACACTGCCGGAGACCCTTAACTGGGAACTTTGAAGCATGAGGGACCATAAAACACACAAATATGTGGTACTTTCCATGGTCCTGGTATGTAAGGTGGATGGAGAAAATCTTGCAACACTTAGAAACCGCACCATACTGCAATTTCCAGGACTTTACGGGGCTTAAAGATTTCCTCCAATGCCCGTATCCAAACTTTTTCTTGACTTGATTTCCTCGGAGCGCTCCCCAAACTTGCATGTTCCTCCTCTGTTTTAAGGTTGTAGGGCTTAGGGTTTAGAAGGCACGAACCTTGAAAAGTTCAAGGAATGACTCACATGTTACATGGACCTCTAAAATACTACGCATCGTTTGGGTCTAAGGTAAAGCCAAGCCCTCTATCACAACCCTTGGGCTGCAGATCCTTCATTCACCCTAAGCCCCAAACCATAACCTCCTAAACCAGAAACCCATAATTAGCCTTTCACTTCTAGTTCAGGGTCCACATGTACAACATTGACACCAAGGAAGATGCAAGGTGGGTAGTTATTCGGTGGGTACCCTGAAAGGCTTAGGGTTTAGGGCCTATACAGACTTTAGGTTTAGCGTTTAGGGGTTTAGGGCGCAGACAGAGTTTAGGGTTTGGCGTTTAGGGGCTTAGGGCCCAGACAGAGTTTAGGGTTTAGCGTTTAGGGGTTTAGGGCCTATACAGACTTTAGGGTTTAGCGTTTAGGGGTTTAGGGCCCCTACAGAGTTTAGGGAAGGGTTTAGGGGTTTAGGGCCCATACAGAGTTTAGGGTAGCGTTTAGGCTTATATACAGTTTAGGGTTTAGCGTTCAGGGATTTAGGGCCTATATAGACCTCATACAGCCCCACAGGCATTCTGCGAACCGAAAATGCGCCTCATGTGGTGGTACCCACCTGGTAACTACCTGAACCCTTTTGGACTTTAGTCCCCAAATCCCAAGCACGACACCATAGCCTATCCTGAGCCCCCAGCCCTACTGTCAACAGTACTAAAAACTCTGCAGCACCTCAGTAAATACCAAATTGCGCAAGGTGTGTGGAACATCGGGGTCATACAAGAATTTTGTATCCCCTGAACCCTAAACCATAAGCCCTAAACCCTAGGCCCTGAACCCCAAACCCTACACCCTAAACCCTAAACCCTAAGCCCTTAACCCTATAACCCTAAGCCCTAAACCCTAAATATCATCCCAAGCCCTCTTCGTAGCCGCCCCGCCTCGTCAACTGGCACTCCCCCTGTCGCCCCCCCCTTCAAGAGGAGCCGAAAACAACTTTGGCGGCGCGCCGTGTATCAAAGGTTTTAGGGTTTAGGGTTTGGTGTTTAGGGCCTGTACCCCTGGGGTTGGGGACCCCTTTAAGGGACTCTAGGGGACTACATTGGTTCATGTGAGGGTTATATTGGGGCTACGTTGGGTAAACCTTTTAGGGATACGACATTTCAGGTACAACCCAGGAACTCTCGAGTGTGCAGTCTGATAAGCCCACAGGCCTAAACCACAATAAGCCATTTCCTGCATATCAGAAGTGAATAAATACCACCAAGCATGGTAGCTCAAGGCCATTCGTCTACATGATTTGGCGGTCCAGGTAAACCCTAAGCCCTGAACCCTAAACTCTTTTTAGACCCTAAACCCTAAGCCCTGAACTCCATCAACGCCCTTAACCCTACGCCCTTTCAGGGTACCCACCTGCGTAATTCTTTTGATGGATGAAATCCTACACCACCTTAAGTCCCTAAAGTCCTAGGAATTTCAGTAGTTGAGAGGCTCTAAGTGGTGCAAGATTTCCTCCATCAACAGTTGGGGGTTGCAGGTAGGATTTTGTAGTCATGGCTCAAGTTTCGTGCACAGGGAACCTGTGGAAACTGAGCCTTGCAGTTCAGACTCTCTTAGTTGCTTACAGTTTCGGGTTCGGGGTTTAGGCGTAGAGATATAATTATGGGGTTTAGGGGTTAGGGCTTGGGATTTAGGGTTTAGGCTTAGAGATAATCATGGGGGGGTAGGGTTTAGGGTTCGGGATTTAGGGCTTAAGCGTAGAGACATAATTATGGGGTGCAGGATTTAGGGTTTGGGATTTAGGGCTTAGTGTTGAGGGATATAGTCATAGAGTCATGTTGTTGACATTGGGATATATCATGCGTTCTACCAACCTATACTACCCCCTTCCCTTAATGAACCTTTTGTTTCCCTAAATAGGCCTGATTCAAGGAACCTCCCTGGGTAGCCTAAAGGGGGTGATGAGGTGATCCATGGACTAAGCACTGTTCTACCTCTGAAGCTTATGTATGCTGGGACCTCTCCATACTTTTGGCCCCTGCTTTTGGGGTACTACTCTACTACGGCTACTGCTGTTACCAGTAACGCAGGCAAACTCCCATTTTGCTGGGTCTATGCCCTAAGAGTATATGTCCTGTTGGGGGCATTATAGGTGGGATTTAAGCCGGTTTTACTGCAACACTAGTTGCGAAATTCCGTCCTGGACCCTAATCCCAGATCCAACATAAGGCTTAGGCTTGAACTTTGCAGAATTGCAAACTGTGAGGCCATCTGGGCGATGCCCCAATATGCGATCATCGTTAATGCGCAGGCCCCGGAAAAGGGGCCAAGACTTGTTGGACCCTCCCATTAGGGCTGCACTTTATACAAACCACCATCCCTAAAGGAACCTCCAAGTGGGTAGTTATCAGGTGGGTACCCTTAGAGGAGGCCTATATAGACCTCATATAGCCCCATTACCATATATGAGCATTATATGAGCTTTACATGGGGGGTACCCACCTGATAACTACCCACCCGGGGAAGTCCTTGAATTTACGGTCAGGTTGCATGAGCTTTTTATGATTTGGTCCAAGTCGAATTGACTTCCAGGTTCTGTGGTAGTCGAGAAGTGGGATTTTGTCCTCTGACTGTAACTTCGGTTATATTGGGACCAGCTGCAGGAGGGGAGCTTCCAATGAAAGGCTCTACATAAAGGGTATATAAGGTGTATCTATGGACAATGGAGAGGTACGTGTTGGGTGTATATATATATATATAGATATTAGTAATATTAGTATACAAGGCTTCTGTAAGGTCCCTGCATGGCGACTCCCCTCATGTAACTGCCTTAGATTATAGCCGTTCTTAACATCTGAACGAACATGACATGCGTGCCAGCTCGCTCGGTTTAGGGTAGGGATGACGGTTTAATTCCCTGCATGTAAACCCCTCGAACAGGGCCGAGCGTAAACCCTAAACCCTTATAAGATCCCCACATAGCCCATCTTCTCTATCTAATTGAGGGAACTCTACACACTCCAACCCCTGTAAACCCCAAACACTACACCCTAAACCCTGAAACCTAGATCCTAAGCTAGCCGCTAAACCCTGATATTTAGACCCCCCAAAGAACGCAGAATAATAGCGTTTTGGACCATTTTCAATGTTTTCGGGGCTTCGGCATTACCTACTATGGGCATCGAGGCAGGCCGGAAACCTCAACCCTTCCCTCTGAACCCTTTACCCATTCAGGGGCTTGAGGTAAACCCTAGCCCCTAAACCTTAAACCTAGACCCTTGACCTATTTTGGGGGTTTGAGGTAAACCCTAAACCTCAAATCCTAAACCTCTTGAACCAAATCCTAAACCCTAAATCCTACCTCCAAGCCCTAAATCCTAAGCTCTCAACCCTAAATCCTAAACCCTCTGAACCCTGAAGTCTGTCCCCCTTAAGTAAATAGAATATGGCTTTGGGTATATTATAATAAGAGCCCCATATACCCCATAGTCTATCTACTTGAGGGGGACTATACAACTTACGGGGCACTGCACCAGGGCTTCAGACTGGCGCCCTTGGGCCTGCAGGGCCTTTGGCATTTGAGGCTTTTTGGGGCTTTAAGGTTTTTAGGGTTCTAGGGTTTTAGGGTTTGGGCTTCAAGGGTTTTAGGCTTTTAGGGTTGAGTTCCAAAAGTCCTCAAAGCTGCAGAATCATGGGGTTTAGCGGTGTTGGGGCCTAGTGCTTAATTACGGTTCAAGGTGTTTGGTTTAGGGTTTAAGTACTCAAGATTTAAGTTTCAGGGGTTGTGGTTTCAGGCTTCAAGGTTTAGGGGTTCCGGATCTAAGTTTTAGGGCTCAGGGTTTGGGTTAGGGTCGTGGGTGTAGGGCCTGCCTATGCCCAGAGTAGGCCATGCACATCAAAAAGGGATACGCGCTAAGAGATACTGAGACTCTGAGCATGACTCAACGTATATCCCCCCATCTTTTGGTATTGGACTGGGTTTGGGGCGAGCTGCACCTAATACTACCCGCCCGAATATCGCAAGGTCTCCATGGTTGCCCATACATATCCCTCCGTCCCTCCCTCCTTCCCTCCCCTCTCTCTTCATGTCTTGCTTCATGAATGTAGACCAGAGCTCAATGGGAGGGATTGCTTCATACAGATCGAGGAATATTGGGATACATATGATGTATTGGGGTTAGGTGTTAAGGGATCAGGTTCTTGATCCTTTGCAAAATTCAAATTTGAGGGGAGAGATTGTGCAGCGGTAACTTCGAGGTCGACAAATTGACGGGTAAGAGGAAAGACTGTTGTGTGGATTGAGGGCTTGCCTGTTGGGGTGGCGAAAAAGGTAATGACTTACCACTTTCTGTGCTTATGGCACGCTTTGCTCTTGGCGTAGAATGCCCCAAAATCTGCTGCTAGTCTCCTAGATTAGAAGAATGGCGAATTGGCAGGGAGCATCCTGAAAAGCTGCTATGGATGCTAGCACCGTTTGTAGTAGTGGAGGAAGAGAAAGTAGCAGTAGCATTGGTGCAATAGTCGTCGCATTAGTACTATTGTTGTTCTTATCAACCATGATTAATCGTTGTACTACAACGGTAACGGTAATCGTAGTAGGTCGTAGTGAGTAGTATTGACGTATTCCGGGACACATCAAGCCGCTTGCTGTTCAACCTTAGGGATTGGGGTTTAGGGATGAGGGTTAAGAGTTTAGAGTTTAAGGGTTAAGGGATTAGGGTTGACAGTTCAGGGTCTAGGGTTTAAGCCTGACTGATAGCCATTGAAAAAGCTCCAACGGAGCATAGACAAACAAAAAACAGCAAAGAAACCCTCAGGCAGGTGTATTATTCAGGTTTGTGCCTTATATGCGCTTTTTTGGGGATAGCTGGGTAACTACCCACTTGGGGTGTCCTTGAACCTACTCTAGCACATTTACCGTGGAGAGCTTCATCTACCCAATATATCATGTGCGTATCTATATGCCTACTCATTTTAGGGGTTTCCGGACATTGGGAATCTCCTTTTGAACTGTCACTGTAGTAAGAATTTGTGCAGTTGGTTGGTCTATATTGGGGTGCCCTCATTTTGGATTGGAAGCTGCAAGTTATCTCCATCACCAGCCCGTGAGAAGGCCGGATATGCACATTATACTGGGCTGCTGTTAAAGAACTTACATTAAGCTACTCGAATAAGAAAACCCTATTGTTTACTATATACTCATATTACGATAGTTTAAACCCCTAAACCCTACACCCTAAACCCTATATTGACTATATACCCATTTTATGGTAGCATGAAAATATGTTCCTCACAGGAAGCCAGGATGCTCCCTGTACATATCTTCCCATGTCCCCCAAGAACAAGCCCTGGACCCAATCCCCAAACGCATTTTCCAGCCCCGAGCGCACCGAAGCCACCAAAACGATTATACTGTTGTAAACCACAATCCGGCATAACCGTAAGTATGCTGTAGCACTGTAATTCCTATGGTTTAGGATGGTTAAGGTGTGTAGGATCATTGAGGACTTGGTCCAGCAAGCGTATGTCTCTAGCGCCATATCGAACGACCCAAAACAGCTATCCCTTGTGTGGCTGCGAAGGACTGCGGCAACTTGACCCAGAAGGTTCCGAGGCCCTTCCTTCATGCCATACGAAATTGAACTGCTACTGTTCATGGATGAAATCGTGCAGCCCCCAGGGGCCCTAAACTACTGTAATTCCTAGGACTTTAGGGACTTAAGGTGGTGCAAGATTTCCTCCATCAACAGTATAGCAACCATTTTCAGCCATTGCATTTGCCATCCTGGGTTATGGAAAACATGGTCGCCAAAACCCTGAACCCTTAAAATTCTACTACATGAATCCCTATGAGATCTCCTCTACGAAGCGTTTTGTTCATCTTTTTGTTGGACCCCTGCACCCTAAAACCTTGTCAACTTAGCCTCGGGCCTCGATCTTGGGCTGGCTAAGGGGGTTAATGTAGACCCATGATTAATAAACACACTCCTTTTAAGGACGGCCTCAAAAATATTAGGGTCCCTATCATAATTCCTATTTAGGGGAGGGGTTTGATTTATCAGGGATCTGGGTTAGGGTTTATAGAACCCAGGGCCCCTGGCACTGCCAAGGAGGTAGCGCAGGTCCGAGGCTGTGGGTCTCAGTCGCAACCTTGCAGCTTCCAGGAGAGGGATTCGTTTGTCTACATATTTATATAAATGTGTATATATGTACATATATGTATATATATATACATATAACTATACGGGCTACATAAGGCTTTCAATACAGCAGGCCACGAATCAAGAATCCAATGGCAAAGAAATCTCAAAATTCAGTGGAGACTGGGATCATCTACATGGATTCTGGAGTGTAGGGGCCCCAAAAAAAATAGCAAGCTTGCCTGCGAGGCCTAACTTGACCTTTATCATACAAGACACCTAGGACCATGCTTATTGGTGATCATATAGGCTCCTGCAGTGCCATCCCTTAACCTTAGCCCTTTAGGTTTAGGTTTAATTTTTTAGGGTTTACGAGATAATGGAGGATAACATGGCAACTGGAACCACAGGGAGCCGGGCTTGTTCTTGTTACCCTAAACCCTGCGGCTTTGAAAACCCTAAACCCTCAAGACGAGATAAATATCACCATGACTTAGTGTCCCATTCGAAAAAAGACTCCTTAGCCTCAACACTTCAAACTCGAAATGACTCCCCCCCAACCCTAAGCAATGGTAATAAACCTTAGCCCTACGCCCTCAGGATAGGGATCCCATCCTTCATTCCCTGCTAACAACCAGGGCTTTTTGAGGCTGGGCTTTGCCTTCAGGGTTGAAACCTAGGCTTTAGGATTTTGGGTTTTAGGGTTGATTGTTTAGGTGTGAGGGCTTAAGGTTTAGGTTTTAGAGTTTTAGTCTGGGATAGGGTGGTGCAAGCCAAGAGAGAAGAGGACATTTCCTGTTTAAAGCTTTACTCTAAAATTCCTGGCAGGCTGGTAGACATTCTGATTTCAGCTCGTTCCCTGGATCATCGATAGCAGAAGTTATTCTCTCTTCACCGAACTTCCAGCAGTTAGCGACTATGATGCTACAGGATGTTCTTTGGTTACAGGGTTGAACCCAGGCTAGGGGCGAAGGGCCACATTCGATCCAAAGCGGGTGTTGGCAATCCTTCATACTAAGATTAAACACCCTCGTTCCCCAACCTTAAATATTCCCCATCAGAGACCTTTTGTATTGGGCATGTGCATGCAGCTTTCAATATCAGTATGAAAGAATGACGAAAACTCCTCCATGGCGCTGAGAACTCTGTACATTTGGAACTATGGTCTTCGGTCTTCGGGTATAGCAAGGCCACGGTACCGTAAACCCTAAAGCCCAAACCCTGAACCCTAAACTGGCCATGGGCCACACCAGAGCTTTAGCATCAACAGGATGTTAGGTCAGGGAGCTCGGAATTTGGCAGTTAGGGATTGAAAGAACTGCAGCGCCCGAAACCCTAAAGTCCAGGCCCGAAGCACCAAAGCCTAAACACTCACCGCCCCAGAGCCCCCGAAACCTCACATCTCAAACCCCCGAACCGCCAAACTCCCGAGAACCGGGGCCCCTGCGCGTTTTTGAGAAGTTGCCTCAGAGAGTGTGGGGTTTCTTGCCGGGGCATGGGTCATGGGACGAATATGGAGTGAAGTGCTGACGGGCTCAGTTCAGTGACATACTATATTCTAATCGCATGGGATTGAAGTTGGCTTTGGCCCAGGACTTTGAGCTGGAGGGTCTTGGATCTTAGGCTTTCGAGGTGTCCCTGAGGAATCTTTGCTTACCTGGACCCGAAAACTAGGTAAAATAATAGCCCAATAACCATTAAAACAGTCCGAGGCTATTATTCTACATACTTTTGGTGATCAGGTAGACTTTTAACATGTTTAAACTACTATTGGTCCTTTGGGCTTCTGCTTGCTGCCTCCTCAGCTCTAGACATCTCTAGACAATAAAACCAATTCCTAAACCTGAAGCCCTAGACCCTAATCGCTAAACCCTAAACCCTAGACCCTGATCCCTAAACCCTAAATCCCAGACCCTGGTCCATAAGCCCTAAACCCTAGACCTTAATCCCTAAACCCTGCACCCTAATCCCTCAACTGAGCTGAACCGTTTGCCGAAGGGCTCAGCTCGAGGTACAGGCGGTCGCCCTCCGCTGGGGCAGGATGCCCTGCAAGCTTTTGGGACATGTCGGGATATCCAGGGATACATGGGCCATAATCGAAACTCCGTAAAGGGGGTCATTTAGGAAAATAGGGTTGTTAGGGGACTGGGTTGTTAGGGGACATTCGCGAGTCAAGGTTTACACTTCCAAAAACTAGCATTGAAGCCCAAAAGGGTCTTAAAACCACCACTGTCCTCTGTCAGGAAGCCTGCATGAGCTGCAGTCAATATGTCCAACAAAATTGACGGACATGGGTTCCCAAAAGGGAAAATATTAGAGACTATACTAGTCAAGCAAGGGGACCTATGTCGAATCCATCCTTCATGGTCCTTTGGCAACCCAAATTTTGACAATAGCTCATATGGGCTTCCTTGTCCAGGAAAATTCAGGGTTTACCATTCGGGCTGGAGGATTCTCTAGGAAGGTTTACGAGTCCCGGGGCTAGGAAATGAATTCCGAATGCACTTTAAGAAGCCCACTGCAAGATTTATGAACAAGCTCCCTCATACAACATTCTTATCCCGAAGTACCATCCAGATGTAGCCTATTGATTGGAATCTGCAGGGTTTACGGTTTGCGGTCTGAAGGGCATAGGATTGGGTGTATTGTCCCCTGAATCCTACACCCCAGGATTTAAGGTGCAAAGCCCCCCCCGTCGAGGTTTAGGGTGTAGTGTTTGGCCAGAATAAATCGTCTACGTGAACAATGTGCAACAGCCCGTCTGGTTCCGATCTTGCCTTCTTCACCCAGATGAACTTTTGTCTGAACTCCTAGTATCCCCCATAATAACCCTTATAGTACTCCCTTATATAATCCCCTATATAACCCCCCTTCACGGAGCTTAGACTGTAGCTCAGATGAGGACGTGCACGCGCAACCCTGGCAACCAAGTCAACCCTGGAGGCGGCTCTTGCGGTTCAGCAGGACGTATAGTCCCCGTTAGGTAGATTGAATATGGGGTATATGGAAGTCTTATTACAATATACACCAAACCATATTCTATCTACTTAAGGGGGCTAGAAACCATAAGCCCCAAACAGTAAGTTCCATTTTCTTTTCCAGTATGCCTTTTCAACCCCTATATTCTATCTATTTGTGGGGACTATAGATGAACGGTAGGTAGCGGAGCTGGAGGATCTTTGGAAGGTGCCGATAAAGCATGGCTTTAGGGTTTCGGAGATGAAAGCGACTGCCTTTCACTGCTATGCCGTGATTCCTCTGGATTTTCCAAGGGAAGCCGCTTCAAATTCAAACTCGTACAGGGCGCATGAGAAGGTACAAGATATGCGCTTGTCAGGTTTGGCGATTCTAGGCTTTAGGGTTGCGGGTTTAGGGGTTATACCTGCAGCAGGTTCATGGAACCCAGTGACGACTTATAGCGGGGCTTATAGCCTTACTTGTCAGTGGACTGGACCAGAGGACCACAGGATCAAGGGACCAGAACTACACCAGGACCGAGCCACATCATTGCAAAAAAAAGCCGGACCCCCTACAATATGCGTTCAAAAAATAATGCTCAGCATCAAGCAGAAACCCGAAAGTATCAAAAACCATCTAATGCCATTTCTGTTTCCAAAAAATCCTCAACATCTTTGCAGAGCTACCCAAAGCTGTAACCACTCACAAAGCGGAAAAACAAGCTCTGGGTCAAGCAAAGTGGCCTTCTTTTCAGGGAACGGCATGGCCTTCAAGAGGGCCGGAAGGTTGCGCATCTCGATGGCAGAAGACCAAGAAATCTAGAATCTAGGTGGTGGCCATGCGCATTCGCCTCCCAGAATTTTGCCGACCGTATACCTGAGATGATGGGATGGACAAATGCGTGAACCCGCCGCGGCGCAAGGCCTCGAGCACGGAGACGAAGGGAAGCGGGCCGACGAAGTGCTTCCGACATCGAGCTGCCGAGAACTCGAAGATTAGCAAGCGCACCTGCTGCCATTTGCGAGGTAGCGCTAGGAGCGGCAGCTTGAGCCTTCCACATCGATCTTCATGATGGTGTGGTCCGAGATGATGCGCTCGATTGAGCAGACCGGCACCTGCACGCCATGCTTCGAGCCGCGCGAATAAGTGTTGGCAAGCGCCGTCGATGACTTCCAGCTGCCACGGACGTTCTCTCCGGCATGGTCCACGATCTCGATTGTGGGGGTGGCCTTCTTCTCCTGCATCCTTCATGAAGGTTTCAAGGGGCACTCACGCCGGGACCTCCAAGAAACGGCCGCCATCTGCTTCCAAATGGATGCACCGCGCTGCCGGTAGAGGCGGCAGTCCTGCGTCTGCAGCACGTCCGGGCCGTAGAAGAACCTCGAATGACACATATATATATATATACATAAATATATCTATACCCTAGTTGTCCTCGTCTACGTTTAACTTTGCTGTTGGGAAACGACCAGTTTAACTGGGTTGTTATATGCTAGCCTTCACACAACGCCAAAAAACCCTAGCCTTATGAATCAGCTCATCATCTATTAGGGGTTCTCATCCGGTAGAAAGCCTTTAACATTAGATGCTGCAACCTACATCCCAGGAGCCCTCAGCTGCAGGTGTGTTCTTGTGAGCTACCTCTACAGCCGCAAGCATTGCTTCGCAGAAAATAAATGAAACAACTGTAGATATTCCCCAGGTAGACATATGATGAAATCCACAACGAAGTTTTTGACTGAGCCTGCGTATTTCTTCTTTTGGTTCTGCTGATACACGCTTGCCTATAAAACCTTTACCCTTGAACCCATTAAGTGTACTCACCCTCCTTGCTGACTACATCCAACTGAATCATGTACTTACTTGGGCCCATTCTCACGTAAGGACGATAGTAAGGAAATACGATGTAATAATACAACATGTAAGAATCATATGGGCGTGGCTAGCTCCAC